>JYFJ02005291.1:0-25862 GCA_000934665.2 Catajapyx aquilonaris
CCTATCAAAAGACAATGTCACCGTTTCTCAGATTTGCCGCCAATGGTCAGCATCCAGCCATTTTTGAGCGATTGTGACATTGGGATGGTTTTGAAATTTGGTGTAGGTGACGGCCATCAGTCATATCATCGAAAGGCCTGACAATCCCTTCCATTGTTTGCTTCGGATCAGGTTTTGGATTTGGAATTAAGGGAGAGTCGCGACTTCCCGGTTTAGCGGCGCCCAATCCGTGACATATAGACAAGGACAAAACTTGCCAGTTTTTTTTTGTTTTGTTTTAATGGTGTGTGTATGAGAGAGCCAGGGGATGGGGGGAGGGGTGTTCTTTCTCACTTGCATAAGCAAGCAAAGTACTCCCACCAAATCGCAAAGTGTTAGATAGAGAGGCGCCTGCATGAATCCAGCTAGGCCAGCATCCGTCTGACTTGCATAAGGAGATGCAGTAAGTGTGAGTTGCCGGTGGCGTTATAGGCCAAGGAGGCGCCGAGAAAGCCACGAGTCGGGCGCCACTAGCTTCTGGGATGGGAGACCTAGGAATGTGGCTCCAGACTAACTTGCCCAGAGGGATGGGGTGGATGAGAGGGAGGGGGATGATGCGATTCACGATGGAGACTGGGATTACCAACAGGTGCTATTAAAAGAATGTCTGTACCTGAGGGCTTCCCCCTCGTCCATCCCCCCCTTCCCCCACCTATGAATAAGCGCTAAATGAACCACAACCGATTATTATCATACCACCTCTATCCATATTTTTTAGAGGTCTTTCCCGTGCTAAGGTTGAACTGGTAAATTTATAATAGGTTGTGACTCATAAGTCAGAATCTGATAGGTGATAAAAAGTGGTGTCTGATACCGTGCAGATGGTACGACGTACAGTACGATCATGCCTGTTGAATGTGAAACTTCCATACTGCAAATATTGCAACATTTCTGCCAATTAAAAATGTATACAACATGGTGAGCTCAATCTGCAGTGATTGCCATTATTAGGTTATTATTGCAGATTGCCACTAATTGCAACAGTAATGGGATTCCTCTTCGTTCAAGGTGATAAACCTTTACCGTGTACTCTATGCCTACATTAAAATTGTGCAGTGAGGTGGTTTGTGTTAGTTAAAATCCTTCTACTATTCGTTCACTGCAATCGAGTGTACAGGTCAATCGATGTCTGTCTCCTGGACAATTAATTTCTTTATTGCCCCCTTTCTAAACTTTCAGTATTTTATTACATATAGGTAAATAAAGGCAGCTGTTTTAGGACTGTAAAAAGATAATTATTTATAGCATGTACCGGGCGTGTCAAAAGTCATACACAGTTGTATGGGTAAAAATCTAGTGGACGGTCATGTTAGTCGATTTGCCTCTTAAGTGTGGCGGTGACTTACGTACAATGTTGGAAAACCCATTTAACCCTGTTAATGCCACTAATCTAAGTAATGCCCACTGGGTCATATCTGGCACACCATTTAGTGCAACTTTTGCAACTTTTGCAATTTTTATATTTTCTGTAAGTGTGCCAAATTGCACTAAATGGTGTGCCAGATATGACCCAAGGGGCATTACAGGGTTAATAGGCATATATGATAACGTGATTCCCCCCAAACTTTGTAAGTAACCAGAGGAGAGCGTCAGCGAAATGATCACCGATGCAAAATAATAAGAACTCAATTTTGTTGCACGTGGTACATTCCGAGTAGAACCATTATTAGATTTCAGTATATTTTAAGATGCATCACACTTGAGAATTTTAACTGTCATTTCTTAAAATATGACTGTAATTCCTGTGAAATACTCGATTCACGATATGTCATTCAGCACATACTGTATAGGTCTACTTAACCGTATTGTTTCTAAAAGCCAATTATGAACAGGTATGGAGTAAAATACAAATATTTCCTAATGATAATTCCCAGAAGAATGCAGGCAACTTTGTCCTAAAGTCACACTTCCAGGAAAGTCATGAATTATACAGACACCCTTTGTTTTTATTATCAATGACCAGATCTGGATTTTGTGCTTCTGACTATCCCGACAATTCCATGGACTCGGTCCCTGTCTGGTCTCTGCAGTCACTACTGATGACTTTTATAGCCACGCCGTGAAAGAATCTCGAAGGGTATAAACACGGCACTGAAAAATCAGGAATTTAAACAACGTTCTTCTAACATCTCCGTCATCAGGAGGAGAGAGGGTGGAGGGTAGGGGAGAAGTTGCCGAAAAAAGCGCAGCCCAAGTGTATCTTCAAAAGTGGCAGCAATACTCGTTTGTAAAACTATCAAACGTGCGACCCTGAAAGGAGGATCGTGCCTTGCCTCATAATTTGCGGGACAAGATTTGACACCCACTGATAGCAGCAAAAAGTGAATACATGGCTGTCGGCTGGCTGCCTACCAGATTACACATGACTTTTTTTTCTATATAAACCAGTAATCTCGTTAACAAGAGAACACTAGGAAGCACGACAGGCGGAGAATAATTAGTGCGTCTATAATTAATTACTATCTGACATGTTATTAACCATGCGAGGCTGTTGCATTGACATATTAGCCTCTTTTTTTCGAAATTAGCCTCACACGTGTGGATGAGAGAACAGAGACCATTAGCACTTTCAGAGTTAAAAAAGAAGGGACCGGCCTTTTGTCCTTTTAGGCTTTTTGCATGTGCGCCTGTTTTACAGTCGTTTGGCGCCAGCAGGACAAGACTTGCTCCGCAGGTTCTTAAGGGCCATACATTCTTAGGGTGGCCATACATTCTTAGGGTGGCCATACATCTGCCCTCTCTCCCTATCCGCCACGTGCCCGACATCTGACTGGAATAGGACTGCCGTAGCTACTCGAATCTTCTCGTTACAGGCGTCCGATTCCTCCGAGGACATCCTGGACTCGAGGTCATGTGCTTCGCTCAACTGCAACGAAGAGCGAGCCAGGCCGGTCTGTGGTTCCGACGGCCTGACATACAACAGCCAGTGCGACCTTCGAAGAGCTCAGTGCATGGGACACAAAGTGGTCCTGATGAACAGGGGCAGGTGCGCAGGTAGGCCGCAAACGGCCCCCCTCCACGTTGCCCCCACATTCAAGGGGTTAATAGTCATGGGCTGACTGTGTTCTCAGCCCGGGTTGAGTCTCTTGTGACTAACCCATCATCCAGGAGTCAGGAGGTGCTTCAGAAATCTCTATTGTTTGTTTCAGTGGAGAAGAAGTGTTTTGCAGAGAGAGCAAAGGCTGATGCACTGCAGGGTACGGATGCGAACGTGGTTGTGCCGGAGTGTACGTCGGATGGCCGGTTCAAGCGTCGTCAGTGTCACAAGGCGACAGGCTATTGTTGGTGCGTCACGCCCGAGGGAAAGAGGCAGTACAAGTCGGGGTCGTCCAAGCAGCATTTGGACTGCAGAAGGAAAGGTGAGAACTGCTGGAGAGAGTCAGGCTGGGTTGGGAAAGGACCCACTGTCATAAGATGATCATCGACGTCATGTCTCTGGACGTTCAAACTGGGATCAGGTGTCGTTTGAGCTCTAAGCATACTTGTATCACATGAGAAACGTCTGAATAGTGCACGGTCGTACGTGTTAGCATTCGGCTTTCTAACGTGGGATCGAGAGGGTTAAAACGGGATATCACAAGCAATAACGGTGGTACAAGATTTCTCTGTAGATTTACGGTGCACTGATATGTTTTTATCAGCCGATGTCAATTTCAGGTTTTGTCCTACATCTTGTATGTTTTTGGTGGGAAATGTGTGCATCTCCTCTCTGGTTAGTGTTTCTTTCGAAAATCTAAACCAAAATCTAATTCAGTTTATCAATTTCATTTCGGATATTACACATCAGTTTTTACACATACCCACACGCCATTTTTAATATTATGCTGGTTACACCACACGGCTATACTACGGGTCTGGTACAGTACAACGGGTCTGCGGTAACCAAGTGGTCCGACCAGAAGGCTCTTCCGTCAAATTCATGCAGTAAACAATGGGTGCTGTACGTAGGCACGAAAATTGACCATACATCTCCGTACCTATTTACAGTAAGTTCGAGCAATGCGTCCCTTTTCCGCCAGCAGTGAGCAAATTCATCTCACATTGTCAGACGTAATCTTGCATCCTTTCCCTTCGCGTTAAAACCCAGGTAGGTTCGGATGAAGTCATAATTAGTCAGGTCGAGGCTTGAGAAATGTGAATACTATATTTACACCTTCAGATTAGGAATTGCATAATGAGTAGAACCCCACTCCCGATTGTACGCAAAACCTGTTTCTGCTGCTGGCGCCGAATCCGCGTGCGGGCTGCCCTTATGCAAAGCGACGACTCACATCCTTTTAACAGGTGACTACAGGTCGTGGGAGGCAACCACTCTGGAAATGCATAAAAGTCAACCGGACATGCACTTGCTGCATGGAGTCGTGTGGAATGAATGCCAAATGCAGCAGCTTCTACCTTCATATGAAATCAAGTTCGCGTTTTTGACTTTTTGAGGGCCTCTCCAACTATATAGATATCGGGTTGCTCTGCTGGCCACTTTCCAGAAGCATGCAGCATGAGAGAAGGAACCTAGATGCACAGTATACGATAGGCTACGTTGCTTCGAAAGACATAGCCTACTGTACATTCATTTGCGTACGGTACCACGAACATTAACACTTGCTCGGAAATTCACGCGAGCTAGAAAAATATTCATCATCAGCAGACAAACTTACCGCACTGGGCATTAATTTCTTATTCATATTTGCTCTATGTAATTTCTAAGCAACTCGATCAGTGTGAAATACTTGCATAGAGCCACGAACACACACACACAAAAACTGGGGACTGGTACTGAAAGCATAGACTATTGCTCTCCATCACTATGTCTGGCATTTAAAAAGTTGCATTCACATATGTACAGTAATTTTGCAGCTGAAATCCGCCCCCTCCCCTCAAAAAAAAACAAGAAGAAGAAGAAATGCACATACCGGTACAGTGTTTGGCATACAAGTAGACATTTTCTTGAGAAACTGTTGATGGCTTAAGTTATTCTAGTTCGCTATTTTGTGGTATTTTCGTAGCTTTTCATGCGAATCATCTGGACGAAGTGATGTAATTTACTGGCTCGCAGTTTTATCTAAAAACCTGCTGACTTGCATCGCTACCAATTTGGTACAGCTTAATATAACACATGTGGCAAATACTGAAAGTTGTGTAAAATGCTAGTTTTGAAAATATTGCGCCTTAGCAAAGTGTGTTCAGTGCATTAAAAAATGGCTTCTAATGGTCAGATGACAAATGAAAAAAAAACTTATTTTATTACAAAGCTTACTTCATTTGTGAACTATAAAAGTTTATAAAAAGAGTGAGTGATTTCTTAAAACAGATAATGTAGGCCACATGCTAATCATTGGTCTTCATTATTATTTTAATAGCCTGGCTACCAGATCTGATCATTATTCATTCATAATGCTAAGTGTGCCCCGTAGAAATAATATTGCAATTGGTTATTATCGTAACATCCAAAAACCAATTCCTCCCAAGTGAGGGTAATAGTTTTGGTGCCTTATCAACAGAAGGAAGAAACTTTAGAGCCACCTTGTACTCTGTGGTCCTTCAGGGATTTGTATTCAAGCGTCTGGCACCAAAATAAACGGCGAGACGGATTGTAAGTGATCTGATGGCGCCGATCCTTCGACTCTGCTCAAAGCCAAATGTTGAGTCTGAGTGCTGAAAAGCCGCAGTAGGATTAGCAGTAGTGGGTTCATATATTTCACTTGGTGTTTTTCTTGCCGTTTGTAGGTAAAACAAGTGCCAACAGGAGATCATCAGGGTCCAGGCGGCGAAGACGAGGTAAACTAACTCGTTATCTATATTAAAATAGTTGTGCGCATTAATAATTTCCAGACAGTAGACTATATGTATAAGCCCTTTGTGCTAGACCGAAGATGGTTGAAAGCCAAAAACTGGCAGAGCTATTTATGAAAAGGAGGCAAAAACCTGCTTTAAAAAATGGAGGTTCTCAAGGCATAAACATGATCACTACGTACAAAATTAGTTCACTTGATTTACTGCACAGACATTCTGTTGGGCAAAATTTTGAGATGCGAAAATATTACCAGTTTCAAAATAAGGCAATGAGAATTTCACAATCCTCGGAACATTTCAGCCTGCAGTCAGACAGACCGATCGACATTCAATGGCAACCTGATCAAAAGTTTCACGAGCGAGTACACTCGCATGAGCGGCATGCCAGCCGAACACCGCCGCTCTTCCCTGGACAAAGAAGTGACCGATTGGAAATTCTCTCAACTGGATGCCAATGGTGACTCCAAGCTTCAGAGAGCCGAATACCGAGAACTGCGAAGCCTGGTGCGCAAGGTGGTCAAGCCTCGAAGATGCGCCAGGTCTTTTGCGAGAATCTGCGACGCAAATGGCGATCGCGTCATCTCACGACAGGAGTGGGTCACGTGCCTCGGAGTCGGAGTGAATTGTGAGTAGGCGCGGATTATTACACAATCTGTCATGCATGAGTTTCAGTCGTAACTTTGAGTAGTTTTTTGTTCACTAACACAAATAGTTCATGTATTTTTTTTCTCTTGCCCATCAGGTGTTAACAGTTACGTTCGGTTTCTGAAGTTGTTCCGTTGTGACTGCTTTCTCAGCCTATTGTTGTAAGGTCCACATGCTTCAGGCCGACCCATTTTGTCTATTGCAAAAGCTTCATTCTTCAAAAAGGTGTCCCCCTTTTGAAGTTATGCAGCTTCTCAAGCAGAGAGGCTGCTGCTTGGGAAGTCCTTGGTGTTGTTGTGCCCCCTTTGTATCCTCACCATACTCTTTCCTGTGTGTTGCTTTTCCTCTATTTTCATTGTTGAAAAGAAATTTAAATGTATTTCATTGCCCTAATGCGCACTGGTAACCCTGCTTGCTCTCTATACACTTGTCGCTCTCTTCACACAAATACGTATTGTAGACATGGGATGTGCACGACATAACGGATATACTCCAGCATGACACAACAATACACTATGGCGGTGTTTGGGAATGCACGATAAGTTATTTATCCCCACCACTATCCCACCTTGACATTGAGGCCGGACACCAAGAGAATTACTCATTAATTAATCATGAGAAAAGACTTTTAAAAACTATTAAGAGATGGGCGGCCGTGCCGTCGCAGAGAGTACTAACGCTTATGTCATGCAGTCTCTCTCCATTTCCTCTTGTCGCTGCAATCAGTCGACAGCCGTGGCGGGAGGGACAAGGACGAGGAAGATGACGACGACGAAGGTGAGTTCAAGACAAACGGTACACATAGGCTCAGACATAATACTGTATTTGTAATGTAGTCTACACACAAAAAACCACTAAAATTCGGGGCCTCACATTCTTATTGCATTCCCGATATATATCCTACTGGGTGGAGAAAAGGTTCTACGATCCCTATGTGGTGTTTCAGCAGTAGACCACTGAATGTAAGCATCAGTCTGTCCATATACGCTATTGAGGAGACAAGCGCATGGGGGTAATGTTGGTTGAGGTGGCTACGGCGGGTGAAGGGAAAGGGTGACCGCCACATGCCTGCCTCCTCATGGCAGATGGACAGGCCCGATGAAATACAGGTATATTACATTTTGCTGCTTGGTTTTTTCAGGGACTTAGGTCAGTTTCTCCATCAATATTCCATATCACAATAGGTTAAACTGGAAAGTGATCGGCAAATTTTTGATTTTTGTCCAACTTAGCACCGTTGCACACTTGGTTGCACATGAAGCAAACCGATCAGAGTCACATTTGGCTGATTTCGAGATATGAGGGTTTGAAGGTCCATTGTGGGATGACTTTTTTTCTAAAATTTATCTGTTGCTATGGTTCCTCTCTCAGAAAACTGAATTGGCCATGAGAATAAACATTCCTAGTTCATTTTCTGCGAAAATGTGACCCGATCGTCCTGCATCTCAGGTCTTCACATGCAAGGCGCTTAGAACAAAAGTGGCACAAGTCCAAAAAAAAAAAAAGCTCCGAAAATTGACCTGAAATGCTCCATGGCGTAGGCAATTCTCCTTGGAGGATAAATAAGATTGTCACCTACTGGCCAAATGTCCAACTTAGGACTTACACCAATTTTGCATCAACTTGGAATAGCCTTCTGAACTTGATGGCGATCGTATCTCGAAAGTGGCAAAAATGGAATTGGGCCACATTTGTTATAAGCGCCTCTTTGTATGCGTCGAAAATGCCAAATGACACTCACGGAATCCACCAGTACACTTATACAATTCTGTTTACACTTTGAGCCCGATCAGTGTATTGGCGGCATCTGAGTACTGCGTGTAAGTGTCCCGAATTTCAGCAATAAATGATGAAAACCGACGTTGTCACTTGGAATTTTCGCGCAGACGGAAGTTTCAGCAAGTCTAGACGTTGCTACTTTGAAGACACTTCTGACTACAAACATTAGACTACCGGGCACCGGTCACTTTTTGAGATAGCTTACCCTGGAAAACAATTTGAACAATTTACTACTTGCTTGCATTTGCCAAATTGCTTAGCTACTCTTGCCTGCTTTTGAACTGGTAAAAACAAACTGTAAAACCTGCTGCCATGTCTTTGGCGCCATTTTAAAGGCCTTGCAACCTCTTCGGAACCGATTGAAATGTCCCCACTGGGGGCTCTGTTTCAGATAGTGAGGCTTCTCAACCATCAGGATTTAATTTCCATCGTCCTTTGTCGGGCTCTTTGTTGGGTCCTTCTTCTTCCCAAGAGACATCACCTTTTAGAAGTGGACCTTCGTTGACTCATCAAGACATGGGGGGATTTCGGGGATTTGGTACTGCTGGAAGAAGCCCCACAAGGGGCAATGGGAACAGCCGAAACGGTAAGCAAAGCAGTAGAGTCCTTTCGAAAGAGTTACTAGTGTAAAACTGGTTGCTACTAGGAGCCAACTGCAGCCACGAGAGACAGATTGCTCTGGATGGATGGAGGCAGGATTTTATGAGTCACGAGAGGCAGCCCAGTGCAAATGGAAGTTATATACCGCAGTGTACTCCGGATGGAAAATATCAGAGGCTGCAGTGCTTTTGGGGTGAGTGACATAATTACTCAGTATTTCTAACTCATCTTGTGCAACTAATGGAAATTGCTTCATTAGGTTACTGCTGGTGCGTCAACGAGGAAACTGGGATTATGACTACCAGTAAAGTATACCCCAGCAACATCAGACTCAACTGTGATCGTTTGGCCAAAGGTAAGCATCCTTTTTCAATCTGTGTAAATTGGCTTGATTACTCTAGATATCTATAAATTTCAGGCTGCATTGACAAGAAACGGGAGAAGTTTTTGGAAGGGCTGATAGATTACATGAACAAGTCAATGACATCCAGCATTTCTGGTAGCGACAGGTAAGACAGTTAATCTCAATGACTTGCCGAGGTAATGTAGAGTGCATGTAAAAAGTCAATTATTTTATAGCTTGCCTGCAGCAGCTCTGACAAAAGAAAAGGTGGTTCGGTGGCAGTTTGGACAGTTGGACAGAAACGGAAACCAGGTTCTAGAGAGAAACGAATGGAAGGTTTTCCGGAGGACTGTGGCAGCACAGGAACACTTGAAAAAGTGTGGCAAAAAGCTTCCAGGACTGTGCGACCTAAACCAGGACAAGAAAATTACTCTTGAAGAATGGTTGCAATGCCTGGATGCCAATGCAGGTAGATTACTGAAATAAAAGGTTTCTTGGAGCTTTCTCCATGATATTCTCACGAAGTCCAACAATACATGAATACAAAGGTTTAAATGGAGTGTATTAAAATGGTTCTTAATTTACCTAAACAAGTAGTTCTTCGATATTATTCAAGCGCCCTATAAAGACAGTTATTTTTAACTAATTCAACTCGATTTATGTCAAAAATCATGTCTAGTTGCTGCCCAAAGCTGGGAATGCAAAAACTCTCATAATTTATGACCATTCATATTCATTGATTTTATTGCTGTGTTGCCAGTTTTACTAACGTTTATTGATGATGCAAATTTTTAAAACAGTGGAAACAATTATTGTACTAAAAATAGAGTAAATTTTTCCTCAGTAGACAAAAGCTCAAGCTGTCTACCAAAGATCTTTTGTTACTGCATAATAGTTTGATTATGACAGCGTTCTTAAATTATTATTAAACTCTTGTAGCACACAATAAAAGAAAATAATTATCAATAAGTTATCCTAGTTGTGTGTCAAGAGCCACTCTGTTTATTTAAAATTTATAGGTAAAAAGACCATAATATGCAGGTTTGCTAGTGTAAAAATAGTTAGTATATGCTCATAATATATTTCATTCTTGAGGCATTTACCATATTCTTGGGGGATGTAGTGTGTCTAATGACAATCTCACATTCATAAATGATAAATCATACCATCAAGGAAACTGATAACCATTTAGTCATAATCAAAAAAGCAAACTTCCTCTTCAAGTGTTTTATGGATTTAGCATGATTCTGAATCTACCTGTATTTCCTACATTAGTTTGTTGTTGACAGTGTAAGTAGTATGATTAAAAATGACAGGAATGTGATATTGCCAAAAAGGTGATAATTTGAGGCATAAAGTATCTAATAATTTTAATTAAAACATTTATATATTGTGCCATGTACCTCATGTAGTCTATAACATCAAAATCTCATCAAATATTTCCTGAAGTTCTGCAACGTGTATTTCAAGCATGATATGTATAGCCTATGTGGGAAGGCAAATTGGTATACAGTATTTAAAAATCACAAGTGCATGAAAGACACTTAACTACAAGTAACTTACACAGTTTTCTTTTAATTTTTGTGTCACTTTCATTGTGACTGCTTGTTTTGTTCACTCTGTCAATTTAGATTCGAACAATTTCAGTGCTCCTTTTAGAACTTACACATATCGTAACAGGCTTATTATTAGCATGAGGTAATTTTGAAAAACTGACGACTCATTGACAGGTCAGTTATGACAGCATGACCTCATGGCTTATGTAGCTGATGCATAAGGAATGCAAAAAATGTATAGAACATAAAAAATGAATCGCAGAACTTCCTTTTTCAGGTCCTCCTGCAAAGAAGCGTGGAAAAAATCCACTTGAAATCTTTTTAAAGGCAAAGTGAGCATTATGGAAAGAAGATTTTGTTGAAGAGACAGTGTCAGTGGAAAAGAAAATGAGGGAGACGATGGGATATCCTTCATTCTAAGTCAGTCCCAAATACTCGTCATCCTGGATTATTTTTATTTTCGCAGCATCTGTGTGATTTTGCGAGCCTTCACCTGCCCACACCTGTGCAAGTGACTTGTACATAATTTATGACCCGGCTGAATCCATTTCCTAGGATTCGCTGCTTTTGAAACCCTGAAAAAAAGTGAAGGCCTGTCATGGGACGCTGATACATGATTCCTATATTTTACCCTGCTGCAAACTGTGATTTGAAACGATGAAGGATGGAGGCAGGAAAAGCAATTTTCGTGCCAGGGACTCGGTCATTATGCCGTAGTGGTAGCATTTTCACCCTAGTGTCAAAGAAATGTCTTTCATCACTAGAAAAAATGTAAGAGAGTAGGAATTGAAAGGAGAGACAGATGGAAAGACCTTTGACTACTGATTGTGTGTTTCAATTTGTTGCGCTTTATTTCTGGAAATGTAGCTACAGAACTGAAACACGCAAAGGAAAAAAAATGCGAGTTACTTGTTGTACAGGTAGTCAGCATAGATCAGTCTAGTAGTATTAACTAACATTGTAATCTAGAACACACACATGTCCTGATCAGAAACATGATTGAGAACTCAAGAAAGTGGTAAGAGATGGGAAAAGACACGACGAAAATTTATGCATTTTGAATACAAGGTCACTTTGTGTATAGCAGTGTTAAACTTTGTCAATATTAAACTTGATGAAAGCTGTAGCATTGCATTCTACAGTGCTGCAATCATGTCGCCAACACCTTGCGATCATTATGTGATTCATAGCGCCACTTTGGAATTGTTTTTAAAATGCAAAACTGACAAATAAAATATTGTATAAAACATTAGTCGTATTTTTTACCCTCATTTGCGCCAGATGCACTATATGCGGCATAAATGAGGAGAAATAGGTCGTACTGTCCTTCCAGGGAGAAAACAATACTGGTGTGACAAAGCAGTGAATACGAGGTGTTGCCATTGAAGGTTGCAGGACACACAATATTTTGTGACCAGTGCAAAAACTTCTCTAGCATTCGATGTAAATACGAAATATTAAGCTACTTTGTTGCATATTATGGCATTAACTATTTAAACTGGCCTTTGCGACTGTGACAGTATGTAAGTTCTATGTAGCATCCCCGCGCTGTTGCCACGTCAAACACGTATTGATAAGACAGTAGAGTAGCAGCTGGGGATAACTTACGATTGCAGTTACAAGGTCTGCGTCATTCACCTCTCGTCTTTCTTGTGGCGAGTAATATAATTACTATCGTTTGTAGAAATTGGGAATAGTTTCTATGCAGCTTGTTGTGTGGTAGACTATTAGTATTATTTGTTTTATGCAAGCAGCAACATCACCTGCGTGTTTTGAAAATGTTCCTGAAAGATTGTTCCTTGTGTTATACAGACTGCACATTAGTTGATTACTTAATCCGTTTTTAAGCAAAAAAATGTTATCAAACAATTGGTAGACTATATTTCAATCAAAAGTCGGTTTGACAACTTCATGTATTCATTTTTAGTGACGTCAGTACTATTCTCTCCCTGAAAGGACATGACATTATCGCTGCTGTGACTGAAAAAAATCATTTGTGTTTCATTAAACACAATAGGGTTTTGCCCCCTAAGTTAAGTACTCGCTAAAAATGAAACTCCATATTCGATGGTAATATCAAGAGTTCAAGATATACGAAGGCACTAAAAGTCGATCACATTTCGGTGTCTTCCTCTTTTTCTTGCGATGTTTCAATCTCGTAGTCGCAATCCTCCTGCAATAAAATATATTACTGCATTGGAATGAGTTAAAATTTATAATTTACTGCTAGGAATTACTTTTCAGAATCACTGAAGGAGCAGTAGGTTATGCTCATTCTTTTTTTGCAGACTGTCGCCATGTAATACTCCGGCAAAGTAATGCATGTAATATTGTGATCAATTTCCGACGTTTCAAGCAATGTCGTAAAGTGCGAAAGTGTTAATTTGTTCTATTGAAGATTAAGTTAGCATAGCCACTGAACTTGTTGCAAAGCTGGACAATAGTCACATGTAGGCTACTGTATACTGCTGTAGACTATTACCGGAGCTCAAGATGGCTCGGAAATGAATGAAAATATTCAGTTAGTATGGTCATTACGCCCACATCACAGCCATTAAATCCAACCTTGACGAACTAAATCGTCTTACATCGATTTGAAAACGTCCATACATACAGGGTGATTCAAAATACTTGTTCGACTAATATGGCTATTTGTTGGCACGGAGCTGTTTTTTTGCAGTTACTTTTAGTGGCTATCAAAAGTATTAGCTGCTAATATTGTGACGAATTGAATCATCCATTAAATTTCAAGGTATTTCCGATTAGGAATAGTCAATGAGAACAATAATTATGGACTTCTTGTATCAATGGCAGAACTCACTTGGTGCATCCCAGACACTCTTGCAGTCTTTAAAAAGGATGGGTAGGCCTATGCACGTACCATAATGTCAGTAGCTAATACTTTTGATAACCATTAAAGCAACTGCAAAAAAACTGCTGTAAAGTAAACAGCTTAGAGCCAACAAATAGCCAAGTTAGTCGGACAAGTATTTTGGATCACCCTGTATGAAACCGGGCATGTTATCAGTATACCCCTCAATTATGTACTGTATACAGTATAGGCCCTACACTACAATATGCTTTGTTTAATAATTGAGTGAAAAGCAAGCGTGTCAATGCAATATTCACCCCGCTCGTTCCATCTGGGTCAGGTCGAGGTCTAATTCTTCCAGCACTACGAAGGCCTCTTTGCCGAGCGCTTTGAACACGCTGGTTCAACACCTGAAAAGACAGCGTGTTTAAAATCATGCCTTTCATGCAGCGATGAACATACGTTACCTCTCGGCGACGTTTTTCAGCTTCAGTTTGCTTTTCGTCGATGTCTTCATGGGTTATGTTCATGGAAACTTGCTGCTCTTCTAGGCGTCGCAACCGTCTTGGTGGATGGCGTTTTATGAGGGATTCATCAGCTACTTCTGATGGAACTTCGAATGCCACAGGTTGCTCTGCAATGATGAGAGTTAAAGACCAATCAGTTCACTGCACTAATGTAAGTTCTTGACTCATTTAGCTGAAAGCTTCTATTGTAGTTCACATCTTCAAACTTGCACCTGCATAGATCCCAGTTGGATATCCGGAGGGAAAAATAGACAGTTGTAGACACACCCACTTCGGGCAAGGCTGCTATCATGTAGAAAGCCAATTACAGAAAACCAAATCTGATTACAGTAACTTGCGCCAGGTACCTTGGCCTTGATGGTTATACCCAAGTTTATACCAAGCCATCGATTCAAGTGGCTGGATTCTATTTGTTGACCAGTCTATATTTGTAACCCCTCATTAGTACGACTTCTTGAAGTGGGCTTCTCACGTTAACTGCTCGTTAAATTAGATGCAAAAATATTGTAATTCGAGGAATGGAAGCCTCCATGGTTGTTAATTATAAAAATGTATGGACCTTTTCCATATGGCCTTCTGGGCTTTGCACAGGCATACGGTATTATTGCGATAATAATAAAGTAGAGGCCCCATGGTGATGGCAACGTTATCGGTTTCCGATCCACAGCAAGGCCATCGTTATAGACCTTCATGCCGCTTATTTGATTTCACCCCCTAGTAGAGCAACTCGAGCGGGTGTAATTGATGTAGGTGCCTACCTGGAGGTTGCGGCAAGGCAGCTTCGGCCCCATCTCCATTGTTGCTGTGTGCCATAGGTTTGTGGTTGTGCGGGGCCGAACCGTCAGCAGGTCGGTTAGAAAGAGCCGCTCGGAGGTTGCCTGCCTGAACAGGGTCCAAAGCGCCATCCAAAGGAGCCAATATGGCGTTGGCAGCAGGAAGTGCACTCTCGCTCACTTGAACCACATCTGTGGCTTTAGAAGAGCCGCACCCCATGCCACTCGCATTCTCCTGAAACAGTTTGATACAATACTAGAAACATGACTTTTTGATACATCTACATCAGGCATACGGATGAACACAGAACTCGAGGGATGTTCCATGTCCTACTATACAGTCTTCAGGATATAACTTACATGTAAGTTATGTGAGTGTCCTGCTGATGTATGTTATTCAAGAACAACTACGGTACTGTGCATAATCTAAGAAAGCTGATGGGAGAGTATCTCTCTCAGCAGTCTCTCTCATATACTCGTACGGACTAGGTAGGAAGACGAATAATGCACATTGTGGCCCTGAACATAATCGGTGAAATTTCCGACACGAAAATCCACGGCTAATATTCTTTAAAAATATTTATATAATGTAATATTGCATACCATAGAGCGATTGAAGCTTATTTCTATCAGTAGCATGGAATCACGGACTGCATGGAATCAAGGCATCATTTTGAATGGTGGGCATCCAGAACTTCGTCAAGACTCGAGACATTTAGCATATACATATAAGATGCTAAAAGTGGCTTTGATATGGTCTTGGATACGCCAATACTTGCACTGTATTGGACAATTTAATATTGAGATGATTTGGGATTTTGCTTCAATTAATATTATTCAAAATTGTGACTCAATATTTTCGTCCAATATACCGTAATCTATAATATGTCGTAGCTCCATAGCGAAATTGGGCACTTCCTGAAATGCCTATACTGAAATTGGACCCATGCTGTATAGTAGTGCAATATCCCGCGAAGAATTTACAACATGTGTCCAGAAATATTGGACTGTAAGCGAGCGAAGTGTCAGCAACGGGTTGGACTGATGCCGTAATTCAGAATCTACCCAGAGTACGTGAGCAGATGAGCAAAACCAGAAGGTGTGGAGGGCATCAGGAGATGCAGAGTGCAGGCCATACCTGCCCATGACATGGACGAAATGTGAGGAGGGAATGTCTGGAAGTCCAGGAGTTGGTCATGACTCTCGAGCCAACGGTAGTCCAGGTGACTGTACGGAAAGGTTGTCATCCGTACTGTGAGTGAAGGCAAGTACTTGTCTGATTGGTTGATCATAAGTGCCATTTGGTGTGGCAAAGACATGTCCGAGGAAGTAACCAAAGTGCACTGCTGCACATCTTCTCTCTTCAGCATTCTCATGACCAATTTGGTCATCTCAAAGTCATATGCAGACTCCTGATACAATCATAGTATGGAATTTCCTAGTCACCTGGACTACCCTTGGCTGAAGAGTTAGGACCAACTCCTGGACTTCCAGACATTCCCTCCTCACATTTCGTCCAGGTCATGGGCAGGTATATGGCCTGCACTCTGCATCTCCTGATGCCCTCCACACCTTCTGGTTTTGCTCAGCTGCTCACGTACTCTGGGTAGATTCTGAATTACGGCATTAGTCCAACCCGTTGCTGACACTTCGCTAACAGTCCAATATTTCTGGGCACATGTTGTAATTCTTCGTGGGGATTGCACTACATACAGCATGTGTCCAATTTCAGTAGACATTTCAGGATGTGCCCAATTTCGCTATGGAGCTACGACATATACGTGCACCAGAATGGTCATGGTGGCTTTTATGTCCACCTCTTACTCCTTTATGGTTCATTAATTAAATAGTAATTTCAAACTGACTGTGAGAGTTACAGCATGTACCGGTTCTGTACAGTACTCATAATGCTTAAAGTGGGTTTGGCGCGTTTTCCGCAAAGCCAGCGACGGAGTTGTGACCGGATATTCAAAGATAATTAAATGGAGCTGAAGTGTTCAACTACCCGTATAACACCCGGCCTCCCAAGGGTCAGCCAGTTTTGTTTCCCAACAGTAGGCCTATTAATAGTGGGTGGTATAATGGTCCCGAGTTCGATCTCCGGGTCAGGAGGGGGACAATATTTATCGCGTGGAAAGTGTTTCTCTGCTTCTGTCGTTTCCTCCCACATTTCAAAATCCGACAAGAGCTCAGCGATTAACAAAGTGGGAGTTTAATAGAGGAGGTCGCAGGTCTATCACAAGGACACATGAGTTATTATTATTATATATGATTTAATAATTATTACCACGTCACAATTATTCCTGTGCAATAGTATCCCCGGCTCACTTCCAAAGTCACCAAATCATATAGGCAGCATGTTGCAAGCAATTTATGTTATACAGTATACATATTTTTAAATTTAAGCATACAATTATGACTAACTCATCAAATAGGTCGCCCATAAAGTACAGTACATGTACTACATGACACCTGATGCACCTGGTTTAAACATTTTTCTACCTGAGAGCCCCCACCTTACATTGTACTGTACCCTCATATGAGTCGTTCATAAGGAGCAGGCCATGTCACGCTGACATAATAATTATGATGGGGTTGAATCCAGAGAGAGGGGCCTGGGGGCCTACTCTAATATTATTTTACTGGCGAGTTCGATGAAATTTATGTATGTAAATCCCTTGTAAATACTACCACCGGGCTCTATATAGGGCTACTTTTAAAGATAAAATTGTTTCCGTATCAGTTCCAACTAGCACTCTGCCTGCCCTCGTAAATGCAGTAGGCTATATTATATCAATTCAAAAAGTCACTTCCTTTGTGGGGAAAACAGGTGAGAATGGATAAGTAACTTATGGGGGGGGGGGGGNCAACAGTGCAGCGAATATTTTCGAGCTGGGGAATCTCGCCCTGCTTGACTACGCATAACTTTGGAGGAATGTTAAAAATCAGCCTGACGTAATTTATGGATACCTTCATGTCAAAAATGTCATCTGAAACTTTTTCGGAGCATTTAGATGTCTCGTACTTTTAAAGGAGAATTGATAAGGAGGGTCACCCAGCAGTGAGCCCTTCAGCCCAGATATCTCGTATAGGCCTACTGTAAGCAACACTGAGAGCACGGACCTTTCCTCTGTAAGACTCCATTTACTATACTGACTGTGCACTATGTCCAGACTATGTCCTTCTCTTCATACACACATTGACAGAGATATCTAGCGAGGGTCCACTGCCTGACGAAAAACCTGAACTAGGTTTCTCCACTTGTTCGCATATTTTTCCATCGGTTTACAATCTGTGGAAATTGGCCAACTAATTTTGAAACACGCTGTACTTCAGAACGTACGGTACAAGAGTTCTCGATGAATTGCTGTGAATTTTTAAGCTTCTTTTAAAATAATATCCCTCAGCTCACACGTTGATATGCTCAATAATACAGTACTGTGACCCTTCTTTTTCTTTAATTACGTATGAGGTATGACTATCTTATAATTATTAATACGGGAAGATTTTCGGAAATGAGCGTCCTGATGCTATACAACAATCAGCGCTCTATACAGCACAGAGGTGAAAGTTAGAAACAAAGCGACAAAAACCCCATTCAACTTGACAGAATACTGATAGTTCATAACACCAGAATAGGTTTGGCAGAAGCTTTTTTGTACCCCTAGAAAAGCCCGCCTCTTGTTTTTCAGTCCTGTACTGTACTTTCGGGCTAACGCGAACGTTCATAAATCATTACGGATAAGCTTAGTGCTATTACTAAAGTTGTATCCTCCTAAAATTGCCCACACCATCTAAACACACTGCACAATAATGGTCAGAGGAAATAACCCCCGTCCGTTGAAATAACTGATGAACGACCTGAAAGCAGTAAAATATTTACGATTTCCGATTTTCCGACATTCCAAATGTATACCGGTATATGTATACGTATATACGTATATATCTATTTCCATTTGTGCTGCAGTGAATTATCGATCATGCTATTTTCATTCGCAGAAATGAACCAACCCGCCATTTTTATAACCATATAGCAAGAGTTTGAACATTGAATAGTTTAGGCCTTATCTACAGGCACACAGTAGCGGCCTATGCTGTAGCCTACGTTTACAGTATATGCATACGTGTAATCATATTTTGAATGTGGTATGCACTGAGAAGATAGCGAATCGACCAGTTTTAATCTACAACATTGACAAGAGTGTTTTGAGGCTTTGTTGTAATATCATAATATGTTAAAAGGGTTTTAAGAGTAGAATTTACAACTAACAAATTATTAATAAATGCATGTTCATTACGGACTAAACTGTATAGATATGTGTTTTCTATTCGTTATCATTTCATACCGGTATGCAATTTTTTCAGCTTGAGTAGGAAAGTAGCATTATTCCCTCATAAATTGTCTATTGGACGTAGGAAGTTATAACCCAAATCTTCGGTAGCTTCAGACTGCACAGGAAGTAACGACAAATGTAACTGACCTCATTCTCAAAATGTAGTCAACCCCATAATTTAATCAGTAGCCCCACCTATTCGCATGGTTTTCCCCCGTGCAATAGTTCCTTTATGACGCGTGACCTTTCTGAAACTTCGCGAAAAAGTGACCCAAACGCCTAGTACAATGATATCATCACTATGGAAGTTCTGCCAAACATTATACCTTCCAAAAAGCCTGCGCAATCCCCCCGCATTATTGAAGTGACAAAATATCAACCCCAGTCCAAGGACTACTTCGATCCTTTGCAATATTTATGCGTGAGACCTACATTTTGCTAATAAGACCTTCAGACATTTTTTTGTATTGTATTGTATGATACCTGCAGCAGACCGGCGCCGTAACATGTCTGCTAAAATCAGTTGCAATTTTACAATTATTATACTATTTTAAAATATAAGATTACTGAGTCTTTAATATTTCATTACTATTTCTTGCTAAACCTGATCTACTGTATTTGCTGGTACTGTAGTGACTTCTCTATACTGTATACACACTTGTCGACAAACAGAGGAAATACCAGAAAATACTCACATCTCATGGCTTGTTGGCGATCGTACTTGAGGGCTAAGAGAAAACTGACCCTCGGACTGGCTACCACCGACTGGACAAAGCACTTTTGTTGGCCGGACGGTCGCTTGGAAACCAGGAAGCCGGAAATGGGATCACGCAGGCGCGTCCTCATGTGGGCCACCTGTAGTTTGTACACTTTACACCTGGCAAGGGAAAAAGATCGATGCAAACTTGGCTTGTCCACTCATCTGAGATCCGATTCAGAAAAAGGGACAATATATGGAATCTGTCAGGAACTGATTTTGAGCATGACCCCATGAATGCATGAATTCGCATTTTAGCAACAACTAACACGTGGCATATGATAGTCGATAATAAATTTTGCATCTCAGCAAACTGCTTCTAGACTGAACTTTAGTACTGATGCGACACTTGTAAGGTTATATCACTCCACAATGACGGTACATTTGATTTGGTCGCTGTTTATTCTCATTTCCATCCTGAAGAACCATTATGTTACGGGACAGATAGTCAAGTAGGTCATTAGCTATATCTTCAAAGTATCTTAGTGGTTGCAAATTTTAATTTCACATAGATATGATGCATCATCAACACTGATGTCTAGGATATCAAACCTGTTAGACACCCAATACCAATATGATGTTACCCTTTTTGTTGGTCATGGGGAGGACATCAAAACATTCAAGGTGCGTTCAAAATTACATTCCTGAATCAAGTGCTAGCTTAACCGAATTCATCCGGAACAGGTGCATAAGCTGATCATGTCTATAAGCAGTCCTGTATTTGCTGACATCCTCCGAGAAAGCTCATCCAAGACTGTCCATCTGTCAAACATGTCGCCTCGTATTTTCGAAATTATTTTGAACTACATTTACAAAGATTTAGTGGAGGTGGAACAGCTGAGAGACACTTGGGAATTGTGGATAGCGGCTTCAAACTACGGCCTAACACCTTTAGTTCAAGCCACTGAACCCGTAAGTGCACTTGTGTACGACAAAGGAATAGACTAACAATAATTTGAATACCATTCCAGATTATTGATAAACACGCTTCATATCTGCTAAATATCATCGAATTTACGTACCTCCCTGAAGAAGTGGTGGCTGAAATACTGCAAAGGCCCATGCTGAATGCCCCTGAAGTGCGCATTTTTGAAGGCCTGAAGTACTGGTAAGTGTCAACTTGCTGATTCCGCATGTTCGTATACTGACCTGCACTGCCAAAGCGATAACCCACAACGATAAGGAGAGCAATAGACGATGGCCTACAACTAGTACATTGCGATCGATTTCTTGCACAATAGTGTCCGTGGCTTCGCCACCAAAAAAAGCTATACAGACCTACAACTAATGTCGTTGTAATTCCACAGGGCAGAAGAATCACTCGTCAGGGACAATATGACTGCATTGCCAGACAATTTGCAAAACAAAGTAACCAGCCTGTTACCCATGATTGACCTGGAATCCATGTCTCCACTGGAGTTGACAGATGTGGTGGTCCCTTCTGGTTTGGTGCCCACCACCCAAATGAACGCCTTGTTGGTCAAACTTGTCAAGAAGGTCATGCCTGACGCAGAAACGGGTCACAGTCCATCTCGAATCCAGCGAAGGGAAGTGACATGCCAGAGGCAGAATGATGTGGAAGACGTGTCTTACTTGATAGAGAGTGCTCCAACAGATCATTACTTAAAGTTTAATACCAATTGTTCGTCGCCTTGTTACCTGGCCGCGGTGCAGGTGACCTCTTATTTCGTCAAAGAGGATGGTCAGAGTGTGAGTGTAAATGCATTGCTAGAAATATCTGACCATGATGGTAGCAAGCTCTATTGGGATGCGAGAATTTTGTCCGAACCTTATGAATTTCGGTTGTACAACCCACTTCTGTTGAGAGATGGAGAAACTTACCGTGTTCATTTGTGGACGGGCGATTTCAAGGCCGGTAATGAGGTCGAAGGTCATATAATTCCTTTTGGGCTACAGTTTTGTTCCAATTGCCAGTCTGAAATGTGGTGCGGAAAAGTTATGGTTCAGATGCTGCCCGATCCGAAGTCCGAATTCACGTCGGCCACCTCTGGACTAGTGTCCAGCTTGAAATTTTACGTGTAGACAATCCATGAGCCATTACGAAATAAATGATGTAGTTCACATATCAAGTTTTATTTGCATCATCATCATCAGGCTTCAGCAAAAAAAAAGAATTAAAAAATGCAAGAAATGTAAAGCCCAACGGCGTAGATGATATGAACCCAAAAAAAATTAAGTCACGCGATATTGTATTTCTGAGAAGACAGATGCTAGTACAAGTAATAAAATAATAAATATTTTATTACTTGTATACTTGTATACTGACTGTATGAGTGTATCTCAGAGTACAGTATTGCCTGTTCATATGACAATTATTGTCATATGAACAGGCAATACCGGGCAATACTGTACTCTGAGATACAGTATTATCATTCAATAGTGGAGCCGATATAGCCCACTCGCGCCGCACATTGTCGTAAAAAAGTACTGCTGGAATTGCATTGCACTGCCATCTGTTGGGAAGGAAACTAGGAAAGTGGAAATCCAACATGGCGCTCTTCCATCCTGATACCGGTCGGGCAGGAAATTCAAGGGAAAATCAGTCTGGCGATTTCCGAAGCCGAAAAATAAGTAAATAATGTTGATACAGCTTTTATTTCTACGCAGCTGGACATGTTGTTTCAGATACGTCTGGGAATGGCTGAGCTATGGCGGATTTGGAATGAAAGAGCGTTTTCAGTCACATAAAACCATCCCCATAGGAGGAGCGGGAGAGAGGAAGCAATTGGGATTCCGCATCAATTTTTGGTTCATGTCAATCGTGAGAACGTATCCTGCTTTCAGGTGGGAAATTTTCAATTGTACATTATATTTCGTTCTTTTCCTGAAGCCTGCTGCTAATTCTTGGAGAGGCCTGTAGACATAAGGGAAGATGCTGGACTGCAATGAGTCAGAGTCTGTGGCTCATATGAAGAAGGACAAGGAGGAGGAGAGGCATCACAGTCCACTGGAATCGGAGGAAAATGAAGTGAAAGTCGAGGAGTCGACTCAATAGGACACTACAAGCAGACAAGGATTGCCATACCACTTTTGTCATAATTCACTATTTAGGTGAGTTAGGGGCAGTTCAGTTTGTTGTAATATTGTACGAAAGTACTGACCAATAACTTCAGAAAACCTGCTCGTTTTACAAGTAAAATGCTTGTGTCAGTGCCGGATTAAACCCTGAGCAAATTATCTCCTAATATGTTTTTTTTACCAACCAGCAATTTTAATGGACCATTTTTACACTAAAAGAAACATTAACAATTATTATTGCTGTTAAATAAATTATCATTCTATATTATTAAACAATAGTTATTAAATTTTATTTCACAACATTATTGGGCAATTCCACGCGTTATGTATACAGACCATCGGAAGCTGTATTGAGGTGTTTAGGAGTCCACCGCGGCTAGGTACTTGCCGTAATAGATTAACTGTTATGAAAATCAGATGCAGCGCAGAAATGTGAAGGTGAGGGACATCATGGAAATTTCATTCGATGGCCATCCACGCGTGTGCGATTGTCTGAAATCTCGTTACGTACAATCCGTCATTGGACACCAGTTTCTGGGGTATATGCAACTAGGGGGAAACTCTGCGAAATTTGACAGCACAGGTTTCGAAGCTCAAGTGCATGTGGGGCAGTAGGGTGCGAGGAACCTCATCATGCCATTAGATTGGGAGAATTCTCATTTTGAACGTGAAAAAAACATTTGAGATATCCACCCGTTACGTACCACCCGGCATCGTTACGTACAACCTACAGCGATTTACTGGGAGTAGCATAAATTTTTGGAGATTGGAATGTCTGTGAATTCATAATCTTATAATGGCTCCGCTGCACTGAAATAGGAACTAGGTCAGTTTTTGCCCTTTGGATACCTTTTGGTGTGGCTGTGGAAGGTCACACATTCATGAATACAGCAAAGCAGGGATGGAAAAAGAACCGCTTCTTTGGGAGGAAGCGGTTCTTTTTCCATCCCTGCACATGGAAAAAAAGAAGCTCTTCTTGGAAGGAAGCTGTTCTTTTTCCATCCCTGCAGCAAAGTGATTGCACAGGTCGATGTTGCATTTTGTGCCCTTGAATTATATGCAGACGTCTGTCTCTCTTCCTTTCACATATCGGTACAGCGAATAACCAGCTGGCAATGCGCATTAGCCGAACGGATATCACAGAGCGCACGCTTAGATACTCTGGGAATAATACTGTGTTGTTGGGAATGATACTGTCACAAACTAACATGGCTAAGGAAACCATGGTCCACATGCTATCAGTTTTAGTCACTCAGATTCCAACTGCGTCAAGATGTAAGAACCGCACCCCATGTCTGCTCTTTCGTGGAATTGCCCTATTACACATTTCAATAAACCAAGAAAACTTTAAACATTCACTTTCCTCAATTTTTGAGTGATGAAATCTTTCAGGATATCTAGGAAGTCTTGTCTTTTGCAAGACGCCGTATTCAGGGCCATAATGGCAATTGAGTTCAGTCGTTCTTGTGTCACTGAAGATAGATGACAATATTTCAGCAGTTTTATCTTCGAAAAGGTTCGTTCCCCTGTAGGATTTGTGATCATGAGGCACCGATAAATTCTTGACGCTGTCATAACATTTGGGAACGTTGATTGCACAATATTTTCAAAAAAAATTTGCACGATCGCAATGCTGGCACTGTTTCATCAGCTGTGAAATCTTCGAACTGTGATATGATTTGAAATACATGAAATGAACCATTTCATCTGCAAACTCCAAATCTGATCCAAATAGTAGATGTCCTTAGGATAATTGAGGGGCTGGGTGCAAGAAGGGCCCATCCCACACAATGTAACTGCTAAGAAATGAAGCTGTACCACGAGAACCGAGAAGTTCTCCTTACATCCTGCTAGTAATTATTTTTAATGGCTCTGGGACTGGGAAAAAACTTCGAGTTACAGAAGATTTGAGTTAGAGATCTTTTGAATTTTTTAAGCGCATAACTTTATAAGGAAGCCTACCATTATATCCAGCGACGAAAGGTGTTCAAAACTTTAAAATAACTGTCACTATCACACTTACAATGTTCCTCATTGTTTTGTTGTAAAAAAAAATTAGTGTTATGGACATTTGCCTACTCATCTCTCTACTTAGATTCAAGGATTCAATTGTCACAATCGAGTCAAACACTTCTTTCGGTATGTCTGGTAGACGGAGATCAGGAAATTAAGCCTTTCTGTACATGTGGCCTACTCTCGACCCTTTGGTTGGGGTCATTCCATGTCAGTACATCCAGCCATGTCACCCACCATCTCAGATTTTCTTGAAATTTTAACTGGGCAAACTGTGTACTGAGAAACTAATATCCTGAAAATTTTAGCCTCCTAGCTCTTATAGTTCTTGAGCTGTGGCCAGGGAAATGAGGGTGAAAATGGCTACGGCAGAGTTGTGAAGGCATGACTTGTTTTTCAAAATATTTTATTGTGTGTTAACTAATTGGTGTAGAAAGTTGAAAATATTTGTACTTATGCACAGAAACCTTCCGATTCCAAAAATGCTGTCAGATTTGTGCTGAGATCATATCTTCACACATTAATCAATAACATTTGTTGGCATGACCTTGAAACTTTCGCAGCTCATTCCCAAAATGTGTATCCTCAAATTTTAATGAAATTGCACGAAAAGAAAGGTCTTGAAGTCTACTTTCAGGAGGTGTAAATATTTGTCTGTGTATTTTGGGTTTTCACCTTGAAAATGGTACATTAACACAAAGTGTCAATCAACAAGACTGTTCTATTGACACACGCCTTCAGATTGCTATGAAAATTTTCAGGTAGGTATAAGGTGAAGTGGGGTAAGTGCATACACGGGGTAAGTGCATATATTGTGCCGCCATATTGGAATGAAAATGGCTGACGACACTAAAA
>JYFJ02005292.1:0-25841 GCA_000934665.2 Catajapyx aquilonaris
CAGCATCAATCGCTACCTGTAAACAGTGGCAACGACAGAAAGAACGCTAAGCACTCTCCACATGACGATGTCCGAACACGACCAGTTGCCAGGTAACACCAAAGTCGTTGTTTACACTTGTTATATGCTATTGTGTCCAGCACTGTACATAGTACCTGTAAGGAGTACACTCCTTTAAAAAACATGTATAAATTAAGCTGGGTTCACACTAGCTGACGGTAGCATATGAAATGAACGAAACAGTACCGCTGACCAATCAGAGCTACCGACCTTCCCTTCCGTTTCCACCAATGGGAGAGGCAGGAAAGCAGCGGAGTCCTTCATCTGCCTCTGCCAGAGGCGCTGCCCCCACTCGCCAGCCACCACCCCAGCCGGCTTTCCTGCCTCCCCATTGATGGATATGAAAGCAATGGACCTGACTACCGCAAAAAGTTGATTCTTTTTGTATTTTCCATTTCGTAATTCCTGTTGCCTCCCGTCTTCCGCAAGTGTGTTCTGATTGGTCCACTATACAGTTTCGTTCGTTTCGTATGCTACCGTCAGCTAATGTGAACCCCCCTTTACACACTTTATCAGCATTACACAAGTTCCATTTTAATGTTCCACTTTTGTTGTTAGCAATTTGACAATGGCTAACCACACATTTCTTCCCATTATCATTAGTATTTCGTATTACCTCTCATATTGCGGCACACCGGTATAAAACGAGGTCGCCCAGCATGCCGGTATAACCCGGGGGTGGCCGGCATGCGGCAATAACCAAGGTAGATTTCCGTAATTTTGATCCTTGCCAAATTTTTTGGAATGCTTCTGGTACCATACTAAAATAATGTTACAATGAAAATGGGCGAGTGTACAGGCTGTGAGAATATGTCAGATCTGTTGCACAATGCATTTAAAAATTGTAGAGTGTATGACCAATCCCATCCTCAGCCTGCTTTGACAGGGGAACCCCCTGCTCCAACATACTCTTTAACCCTAATAAGACGGGCATATCATATGCTGATACGGTGGCTTTAAAAAATTCTGCTGGCAAAACTATAGCTTTTTCCCACTATGTAACGTGGTTTCTCTGTGGCTTTTTAAATTTTCTCTCGCGTAAAAAATCGCTAGTTTTGGACTACAAAATCGTGCATAAATAAACTGGATTAACCAAATTAACTTGAATGAAATCATCTTTTTGCGGCCGCTGAAAAAAAAACTTTAAAAAAAAATCCGACCTTGACCTGCAAATTTTTGGCATATATAGTTGCCCCAAAACTCCTCAAAAGATTCCACCCTAAAATTAGTGCAAAAGATGATTTAATAGTTTTAAAATAAATAATGTTCGTAAATGCTAATTATCAGCTGCCGGGCATCTGCGCACTTCAACGCCAGCCTCTGTAGGGCTGGAGGGGGACATGCCCCACGCGGCTTTTGAATAGCTGTGGCTCAAGGATGTTTATACTCGTGAGTATTTATCAACACAGCTCACTGGGGAGGCCTGTGCCGTAATTCATGCTATGTGTTTATGTACTGTTTTGTTCAGAGGTGCCAAGGCTACATACCGATAATTTTTTGTGAAGCAGGCAGAGTGACAAAAAATTGGAGTAGGTGCGACACAGACACCTTTGCGCCACCTTGTTGTACATATGAGAGTTTCCACTGCATACGCATGAGAGGAGGTTCACATAGATGGCCTCAGGATCAAGCCTGGACACTGTACGATCGTATTCACTAGTGTTTTGAAGTCTCGTCCCCCAAGTCCCAAAAAAAGCGAATTTTTTTTGTAGATACTTGCAAAAACGCGAAAAACCACCCGTCTTATTAGGGTTAAACAGAGATTATTGCCAGACACTGCGATTGAAAACAATATACGGTACGGGTACCCGATTTGGAAGATGTGCCTTTTCGATAGCCTTTACGTGAATTTTGATTTTCAGGCAAATGCCAAGTTCAGAAAGGATAATGTAACTAATGTGAAAACCTCGCCTTATACTGGCATACCTCGCCTTATACCGGCATGCCGATATAGCCACCAGATCATGCATTTCTAAAAACTGGTCGACCTCGCCTACACCAGCATGCTGCAATATGAGAGGTAATGCGGTAATAATTTTGAACACAACAGTTTTATTACGTGATATTTGGCACACACAACAAATCCTATTTTGATGCTACAATTTACTGACTTGCTAAGTCATTATTTCAGAGTTAGATTTTCTGGAAGAGCTTTCTGGGGTCTTGATATTTTCTTTTCAACTTGTTATAGAGTACAGCCTCAGATTATGTGAAGGGTATGGTGCAAGACCGCATCAAGGAATCATATCTCATGGCAATAAGAAAGTTCCGTGAAAATCTGGAATACAAGATTGCTACTTTGGAACAGGATGACTTGGAACTTTCCTCTCTGATGAAAGAAATAGAAGAAGAAGAAGACCTCTTTGTAAGTATTTCTTTTTCCTTGTCACAGAAACTGTCTCTTAAGTCTAATTGCTGGATATTGATGTAACCAGGACCAGCAAAGGATCATGGGTGAATTTCTGTTACAAGACAATTTGCCTTTGCTGAAGCCAATGATCCCAAAACAAAGCCACACGAGAGCCAAGAACATGGTCATTGTCCACCAGAAGGATGTTATGTCAGTTGATCATTCTGTGAGGAATCTATTTACAAATTACAGCAATAGCCCCCCCAGTATTGATATTCTAGCAGGGGGGGATTTTAGAAGGTAAAGTTTGCCGTTTTTATACTTTTTATAGAGATAATGTAAGTATACAGGCAGGTGTGTGCACTGCCTAAGTCAAGGGAAGAACTTGTAGGTTGTTTACCTCACTAACCAGTTTCAAGAGAAGCAGCAATCCCAACAAGTGAATTTGGTCCTGATTGTTGTTTCCAATGGTGTGCTGAAGAGGTTCTTCCTTATCGATGTGTGACAAACTGTTTGGCATGTAGTTAGTGCATGCCAAATATGCCATCTACATAATTATGACACAAACCTTTACTGTCTTACATTTCCAAAAAGACACTATGAATAATACTAATGATAGTAATGAATAACTGAATAGTATGAGTGCTGTAAATAAAATAGTGGCAACTATTTTTTTTTTCTTTTGTTCCTTCCCCCCCCCCCCCNCCCCCCCCCCCCCTCTGGGGGAGCTATGGGGGAGCTAAATCCGCCAATGATCAAGAACCAACCTATCTGTGGCATAAGCAGTGTAAACTTCCTATATTGCACTGATTTTCTAGAGATGTGTTGCCACTATTTTATTTACAGCCCTCGTATAAAACAAATTGAATTGATAAATTGTTTTGCATTTTTTCTTAACATTGGTGGGCAGTGGTGCGCACATACCTAGGTAGAATAATTTATTCTGATCCTTTATTTAGTATTTCAATTAAAATCCACTTGATTTCTGTGGATTGTAAGTGTATAATTTCATATATCAACAGGGGCACAGAGAACACACATGACCAGCAATTTAATCAAGTGCTTTGTGAACTTGGACTTCATATGGCCAGTACAGACTCTTACATCCTGGAGGTGATCATCAAAAACCAGAATGACACATGGAAGCTTCAAAGTGCAAATAACCAGCTGCAAGAGTGGATGGAGAGACAAGAATCAATATATTCAACTGACTATGATAGTAAGTGTGACAATGATATTAAGTGTTGTTTTTATCGGAGACATTCAATTGACTTTTGTTGAAATATATTGCAGAACTGAGAAAGGAAGTGAAGACTGCAAATCAGACCTTCATTGATGACTTGATGCTTGTCCTAGATGGCATAGAGAAATCTACAGGCATATTTTATGCCACACGTGAACAACTGAAACAACTGCAGAGGATTTTGTGAGTGTCAGACTGTCCCAGACCTCTCTTGGCTGTTTAGCAATAGGGATAGTCAATAGACAGTGCATGGATGGAGAGCTGCATGAGCAATAAGATCGTGTGTGTCTTGTAATACATATTGGGTCAATGACAGCCTCAAATGTTTTATTACGTTACAGGATGTGTAATATTATGCTATATTCCAAGGTCAGGGTTGTTTTTAGTTATTGCTAATAGTATTGCGAGAAGTAGTTATTTTTGTGTAGCCCCAATTCAGGTGCCCAATTATTCCCAGGTAGTCTAATATAACTTAGCCATTGGTATATAATAAGGCACCTGGATTAGGGTGCAAAGAGCTACACAAAAATAACCTTTTTGAGCGATCCTATAACTACAGCAACCCATATACTTGGAACATCCTGTATAAAGCCATATTGGACAGATGCTACCAACAGCCTCAAAAAAAAGTTTATGACAGATTTATATGATTATGTGGTGAATAAGTGGAGGGGATGGGTCGGTGGCAGGAGGAGGGGAGCTGGGAGGAGAGGGCAGATGGAAGCAGTGCGGGGGGGAGGGGGAGCAATGAAGGCGTGCTATCTTTGCCTTCCACCTGACGGCAAGTAAATGAATACTACTTCCTCCTACCCATCAGAGGTGCTGCCTTGCACATGTCATGGCTGCTCCCCTTGCATGGTCACAGCCGGGTCCAATGGGAAGCTTTCCACAAACACCATGAGAAGCATTTTAATAGTATAGAGAGCTTAAAGACTATACAACTAAACAGTACACCTGTACCATAGGGTTTTCACAGGTATCTAAATCAGGGATGAAGCTGTCAAAAAAGAATTTTTGTAGTTTTCCGGCTAATTTGCACCTAAAACTTCTAGCCGAATCAGAAAAAGTTGTAGCCAAAACTTAAATGGACATGATGATCTGGCTCAGCCCCCTGTCACTTCCCCCCTCGCTGTATGGATACGGTAGTTTAATTCATGTGTCTCTGCCAGGCCCAGATTTTGGCGCTGGCAGCCCTACAGCGTTCGCTAGCCACCATATTTTTCAAGGTGCACTCAAGTGGTAAGTCTGCGGAAGGAAAGAAAGCTCAAGCCAATCGCATCAGACTCACCTGCTACCTACCACCCGAGTTGCACCTTGATCAAGATGGCAGCTTAGCGAACCATGGGACACAGATATTACACTACCGTATTGGAGGAGTGTCATATAGGGCTGATCTGGCTTATGCAGTTATGCTCTCACTTTCATCTTAGGGCACAGCCATCTTTGGAGATTCCATCGAGTTTCCCTACTCACCGTTAAAGGAATACTGGATTTTGCGATGATGTCTTATAAAATCGACTTAGACTTGAAATTTCATACTTGTGGTGCATTTTCTACCACAACTGACCACATATTTGGAATCTAGAGTTTTTCATGATCTTGGGAGCCCAATAACATGCAAAATATTGGAACCCTTCCTTTTATTTTTACTTTTATTTGGAGCTTTTCGTCGAATTTCGTGGGAGTTTTTCTAGCCCAATCTGGGTTATTGTCACCTTTCGGCAAAAAGGCGAGTGACAGCTTAATCCCTGTCTAAATGTCTATGATGTGGTAGCCAGAAAAGATATGGCATGGGGAGTGGTGGTGTTGTTTCTTGGTGTGTGAGGGCCTGTGAGGGGCTTCCTGGAGTTTTCCTTCACATATTATACATCCAGTTTGTGGGCACCACCAAACACATCTGATAATGCATGTTGCAATAATTTTTAACTGTAAAAAAGAACATAAAGAAATCGCAAAAACCATCCTTCCTCTACTGCACCCACATTGAAGCACCTTGAAATTCATCCCATTGAGAGAGAGGGCTTTTTGTACTGCAGCCCAAAATTGGCAAAAAAGCACCGGTTGAAATCGAGAAAAAATTTGGATTCTCACACGAAAATTTTCCCCTTGAAATTTCCTCCAACATGGCCGCCGGCGACCATGTTGGGTCCCCCAATGTAGCGCTTCCCTTTTGTACCGATAAAGTTCAGCGTAGTCCGGTAGGGTCGCCACATGATTGCTCCGTGAAAGGTCTCTTGTGCTTTCAGGTGAGCACCTCATGCAAAACGCTCCGGCAGGCGATAATATAAGAACGTAGAGGTAGTGTCCGGGGGCTGCCCTGGAGGTATCCTCAGAGCCTTGGAAAAGACAAGTCAATTGTGAACCAACCAAATGTGATTCCTTGGGCGCTTTGGACATGTGTTCTCTCCCCACCAGCAAATCTACAGCATATCCTTTAACATTTCACCTTCCAAAATCAAGATAATGAAACATTACCATTACCACCCATTCAGCTCAATTAAAATTGTGGGGTGGATTGTCAAGGAAAATTTATTGACATTTCTTGGGAACAGTGAATAGGAATTAAATTATTTCCTTAAGTTGAATTTCTATATCAAGTTCTCCATAACTCGAACTAGTGGCTATAACTACTGAATTGATGTGCAGGGTGTTCACGATGAACCTCCCTAGTTTCAAAGGGAGGTAAAAAATAGAAATGCTGAGGTATTTAAGGTTTTGGTTGTTTAAACGATCTGGAGACTCAACATGTTTCATTCAGAATTTTTGGAATGGCCTATGTGATGCGGTGGTGCTCCTGTGGGGGATGCTGTAGGAAGAAGCAAACATAGCATCTACGGAGGGAAAAACACAAGTTGTGTGGTGGTTAGCCGTGCTTAAGTTGATCACAGAAGTGCTGGACATGTTGGACATTTTGCCTTTCCACAACTCCAAGACAGAGTCTATGCAATTAAAGAGGACTGCCCAAATAATGGAGTGTCCTCCATCACTCCTGACATGCTGGAGAGAACCTCGGGGGAGGGAAATTTTTGGCTTAAAGTTATGCTTGCTACTAAAGGAGCACAGTTGGAAGGGTACTGATTTTTTACATAAACTTGATGAGCGTCCCTTCTCATTTGTACAATTCCGACACCGTGGTCCAGTTACTTGTGTAATAATAGCAAGTTGAAACTAGGGAGGTTCATTATGGACACCCTGTACTTTTTAGTGTTCACAAATTTGTGCCAGATTTGAGTAGGTTTTACTACTGCACTGCCTATTAGTCACAAGTGGAAATGCCAAATGACTTTTTTTCATTGCTAGTGACTGTTGAATCATTTATTCAGAGCAAAAGTCGTTGTGTGTGTTGCTGTGAGGTCTGTCATTGACTCTTGTGTCCAAAAATAAAATGTCAACTTTATGGGGCCACATTTGTCTTTATTTAACCCTTCACTACGTAAGTGGCCGAAACACCTTTAACTACGTAGGTGGAACCTGAGCGGCTCCAACTGTATATTTAATTATCTGCTTATCAGCTCAATTGTTATATTGGACTTTTCACATACAGAAAATGCAGTTCAGATAATTAGGCTTCCGAAAACGTAAAAATCACACGCTGAGTCAGCATATTCCGACAGAAAAAATTCGTAACGATGAACAGTCCCACCTGGAGCCGCTCAGGCTCCACCTACATAGTTAAGGGTGCATTGTTTTCCCTATTCAGACGCTCTCCACGGAGATAGGGGAAAAAAACAGCACCTTTAACTACGTAGGTGGAGCCTGAGCGGCTCCAAGGTGGCACCTGTTCCTCGTTATGATTTTTTTTCAGCCAAAGAATGGCGACTAAAAAATTTTATTTCTTCTTTTCATGCTTAGGAAGGTTTTTGTGACAAAGTCACGGAAGGACAGGGGGAAAAAACATTTACTTAAAAAGTTACATGCGTTTAAATAGCGGTTGGAGCCTCTCAGGCTCCACCTACGTAGTTAAGGGTTAACATTAACACTTAATTGGTGACCTGGGGTCTTTCAACACCCCAGGTGCAATTTTTTTGTTATAAAATGTTTAATTGTAGTTAGGCATATGATTTTTTAAATTCCGTTCTACGGCAGCTAGAGAGTTGAAAATTAAACCATATTGTAGAAAACAGTTGCAGGTGTTGTGTAAAAGAATTAAAAAGCAAATATTTATCATTAAAGGCAATTTATATTTAAAAAATCCCCTGGGGTCTTAAAACATCCCAGGTCACCGTGAGTGTTAGGATTTTCCAGGTCACTTGTTAAGGGTTAAAGTGTGTGGATATCAAGGTAAATGACCTTGTACAGTTTTGTACTGCAAAATGTTTGTCTCCAACTAGAATCTTCAGTCAGTGTCTTGCTTGTCCCTTGGAGATTCGAATTGTAAAAGTTCCACTGCACCGATAATTTTGAAGTATGTGTAATAATATGGAAATAAGCACTAATTTAACATTTGTGTACTTTCCAGGGAAGATAATCCAGTTGACAAGATCATAACCGACTGGAAGTACGATGGGAAGGAGTATGTAGAATGGAAAGCCCTTCAGAAAGGAAGTGACAATTAATAGGAATAATGTGCAGCAACTCATTACTTCAGCAATGAATGCATGTCATACAAGGACAATAAAGCTGTTGCTTCTAGGCCAACAAAGGTAGACTTTTACTTTGAGCATGTAAATGTAGGTTCCTTTCAATGCATTTCTCCAGATACTGTAACAAGACTTAAGACAGGCAGCACACGGGCACTCAATAATAAATGTATATCTGCAGGGCACCTAACCGCGTGTAACGCTTCGTATCGATCCAGTTCATGTATCGCGGGCGCAAAACTTGCGTCACAGGCCAACGGCAGCCATTTTTAATTCACTCTTCTTTCCCCTTTTTTTGTGGCCTGCTTCAAACCCGCGTGGGCGATTCGAGTTCGGAACGTGGGTCGGGTTGCGTCACTACTCTCCCAGTGACGTCACGCCTGCTGTTGATTGGCAGCACGGCCTCTTTGAAGGGGGGGGGGGGGGNGGGAATGGGTGCATATTAGGAACATTTTGCGCACATTTACAATGAAGCCGCCCTTTTGCAGAAGTGTGGGGGAAGCCATGTTTGAACTTCAATGGCACTTGAGGCCAATCAGAGGCAAGTATTGGATAGGAGCTCCAATATGGAAGGGGATTTTTGCGAGAAGTTATTGCACAGCGTAACTGATATTGAGAAGTAACTATTATTATTTTGAGTAGGAGCGATAGCTGTAAAAAGGAGCTATTGGTGTTCGAGCTAAATTTCAAGCTGGTTTTTCCCAAGCGCTGATTTCGGTTCGCAGCTTCAGGCGATGATTTTCTGGAATTGTGATATGGGAGGGAGTGGTGTGCAATCGTCATGCATGAGTGGAGGAGTGTGTAGAAGAGAAATGCTTGAATGTTGCCTGTGGAATATCGCGGGATATAATTACCGGGTGTTTCGGATGTAACGGATTGACATTTACCTAGAAGTTATATGCTACGTTCTGACCGTGGTTCTGACGAATATGACTTGTATACGTAGTAAGTGCGAAAAAGGACGTTAATTATGCAATTGCGCATTGCGTCCTCATGGCCGATAAATAAATGGTTCAATGTGCCTGAAAGGGGCGACAGTTTCTTTCTACGTCGATGCGAGAAACCCCAAGTTAATGCAACGCCAAGTAAAATCACTTTTCCGACTATGAAATGAAACAGTGATTTAAAAATGAGATGTATCGTATTCGTGAGAAGCAGCTTGTGCTGGGGATATCGGAATTTAGTCTCATCCCTATCGGCGAAAGAATCTCTTCCAGGATCGTCTTTTCCTACTCCTACCAAAACATTTTGTGTACGTTATTAGCAATAGTGTGGGGTGAAAGAGTGAAAATGAGTTTTCTTCTATTGATTCGAGTTTTGCGAAAATCCGCGTTTCAAATTCCCAATTTTGCAATTTTCAATCTTTAATATCACGACATGAGGCGCAAGGAAGGATATCTCATTAATTTTTCAAGCAATGGTATACGGTAGTTTTTTCAGAGCGGGAACTAATGATATTAATATCCTCCTGATGCCCCACTTGAACCCGTGTAGGCCTAACCCGCGTTGCAAAACAATTTATTTCATTAAATTTTAGTGAGCAATTGGCGTATCGACAGATCGGTCACAATCGACCAATGCTTGACAAATTCAAACGAAAATTAGGCTATATATTCCACCTTGCACCTCCTGTCGTGATTTTAAACCGCCTCGGTCAACTTAACTTAAAATTTGGCGTATAGTTATGTGCACTATTGGAAAGCTCAGCATTGCAGTGGTGTATACAACTTATTGCTACACTTGCAGGTGAAGTGACAGGAATGAGGAGTTAGTCACTCCAGCTCTCCGAAGATTCCCTGAGTAGCCTAGGTGCTCCGGGAATTTTGCGCTCCACTGCACACTTTTTCAATGAGTGATTGCTATGCCACCATCATGTAGTGAGACCTGAGGGAAATGCTCTTCATCACTTTGGACCTGTCTGTTTCAGCCTTGAGGGGATATAAGAGTGACAGAACGGACTTGGTGATGGGGGTAGTGTTAATGGCTTGTTCTCATTTGCCTGTCTCTCGTAAAGGCGGAAATAGACGGGTACGATGTGAAGGTGCGCAATTTTTACCATGCGTAGTACATGAAAATAACCTTTGTGTCAGTGGCGGCTCGAAATAACCTTCCGCGAGATTTTCAGCGATACGGATAATGAGCTGAATTCCATAACACGATTCATTATTATTTGTAATTTATTGTAACTCCCCCTACCGAGGTACATAGACCTCTGGGGGCCTAAATACGATACATATTCGTGCACAAGACGGACCTGACAAGAGATTCAGTATTGAGACTTCCATTTGGTGTACTGAATACGGAGTAGGCATTAATTCCTCAAGGACGACGATATTCAAAGTTTGTGACCACTGGCAAGATGTCAATGTGATGGTGGCCTACTATGCATGAGCCTACTTATTATGGTAGTCGTGACCGACTGTCTTATTTAAATCGCAACCCGTGCACGGTAACTTTGAGCGATAAGATCCTCGCGAAGACGAGGAGATGTCATGCATATGATAATTTCAGAGGTACAGTAGAGTCGCTATAGGGTCAGGAACTCCCAACGAGTTCACTGGAAAACCGGCTGTGTGTGTACCCCAACGTGAATATACAGTAACGGACGTCCATAATCTTGACGTACTTGACTATACAATAGAGTTTTCCTGTTTTACAATGAGCTCGTTGGAACTCCTGACCTGTCCTTCCCAAATTTTTTTTGTTCGTGACTATACCTTGTATCATATGCATGACATGAGGGCGATGTAGCCGGAAGTTGTCGCATTTGCTTTAGAATACGTGAATGAATTAAGACGTGACCATGGGTCAGGTCTGTGCAGCATGTGGTAAATTTGTCACATGAATGAAAATCTTTGAATCCCGCTTTTTGTGACATGAACCTCAAACCAGGGGGCCTTAGTTAACTAACAGCCCTACAATACAAATTTTTGAGCGTACTACAAGATTTAGATTAGAACGACGAATGTATTAACGGAGAGTAATATTATGAGTGTCCATTGGCCATTTTTGGAAGCTGTATTTTGGCCCGTATCTATTTCATCTATTTCCGATCGGCGCAACACTTCGTAGAACTCCGTGTGACAGGTCCCTTCCTTGTACAGTACCATACACCTGAATAGGACAATGCATCGAGGATGTTCACCCTTGAACATATACTTCCACAGTGAAAGCTAGGCGGGTGGCTGTGAGTAGCCAGGATAGAGCAAGGCCTTGGGCTAGATTGGCATCATCAGGGCATCATAGTGATGAATAAAGTGCATGCACCTGCTGATATAGCGGGAAGCTAGGTGGCTACTAATGTAGCAGCTACCCTTGTAATCAAATGTGTGTGGTGGGAGGGAGGTGGAGCTGGAATCTACGTAAAGGAAATAGTGGGAAGTGGGGGAGTGTGTTGTGGTGGTGTGTGTTGTGGTGGTGGGTTGTAGAGAGTGGGGAGAGAGGGTAGGGGGACCGTCCTTCTGCCTCGTATGTTCTGGGTAGCGAGTGAGCAGGCGAGGGAGGGAGCGGGGTAGGGAAAATGGCCGGCGGTGCGAGCGCGAGTGGTACGATGCAAGGACCGCTGTCCGCCGCCGCCGCAGCCTCCGCCGGAGCCCCACAAGGAGAAGGGGCAGGCCAGCAGCAGACCACCGTCGCCGCCGTTGCGACGGGGAATACCACGGGCACGAGTGCCGGCAGCTGTCCTGCAGGCTCAACTCAGACCAATATATCGACGGACGTGGACAGGCTGGTCCGGGTGGGCTACTACGAACTGGACCAGACCATTGGGAAGGGGAATTTCGCCATTGTCAAGAGGGGAACCAACGTCATCACCAGGACCAAGGTCTGGTATTTGCACCGTACACCCTCAGGGGAAAGGGGGAGGGAGTGCACAAGGGCCCAACTGACTTGCTAAGGGATGGGGTCAAGGGCAAGGATGGTGATTGGGAAATTATGATGGGGTCAAAGGGCACATGCTTTGCAACTAGTCGTGCCTACGTTCCCTCTCGCTAACTGTATTCAGTGCAAGCCCCGATTTACATGTTTTCCCTTGCACAACTTGGTAGCATGTGGGGCAGTCACCTGCTTGGGAATTTCTTCAGTCAGGTGTAATGTTGCACTTGCTGACTTTGAAGGTGGTGATGACAAAAGCCAATGTGTTTTATTTTTACTCTTGAGGGATTGACAAAGGCCTTTTGCCAGTTGGTAAGACACAATGATCTAGTTATTGTGAATCACAACATTTTTAGTTTTAGCCGTTATGTATATGTGTAAGTATCATGTGAAGAAGCAAGGCCTAATTTGACAACTTCTCAGTACAGCTCCCCTACACTTTGATGATGATATCATTTTAAGTTTGTATGGTAGGCAACTGGGGAATTGCAACTAATTCAGGCTTTTGTGGATTTTTTTTGATAGTACAATGCCCAGATACTGTGCTTCTCTGAAAACGAATGGTTTTTTGCAACTTGAAAACATTGAGCGTAGTGTATGTACTAATGATTATGATGATATTGCTGATTATGATAAGTGATAACAATAAGTAGGGGCACTGATCACTAAGGCCGAAGTATCACATAGGATGATGTTATATTCCAGTTTTTAAAGTTCCAAATTACATAGCCATTGTTGTCACTACAGGTGCACAATGTCTTATCCAAAACCCTTGGGATCACTTTGAAATTCAGAATATTAAGTATTTGGAACAATATTAGAATATGTATCATTATTATTTTATTTGAGTTACTCCATTGTAGGCCAGAGCCCTTTCAGGGGGACAGCTCTGGATACATACAGGGAAAAAAAACTGGCAAAGTAATAAGGTCCAGGTGATACAGCCAACGACTAATGTACGGAAAACAAGAGAACGATCTGATGTCATCATTTCTTCCATTGTAGCTTTTTGTTGACACTGTTTACTCATATTGTTCTGTGGGGGTATTTCCATGGAAACCTTGATGACATCAGATCGTTCTCTCATTTTCCGTATATTATTTACAAAAAACATTTTTATAATATAATACAGTAGAGCATCGATTATCCTAAACAATTGGGGACTGGGGGTGTTCGGATAACTGATTTTTTGGATAACCGATCATTTACGGAAAAAATTGTACCGGTGTCATAGGAGCAATATGAAACGAAGAAACAGTGGTATATTAAAAACAAAACTGTATATTTAGTATCACACATCCGGTTGGCTGGTTGGCAGGGAGGGAGAAAGCTCTGCAGTGCCACAGCACTAGCTGCCGCTAGTGGAACAACATGGTGCGCAAACTTGAATTTGCCGACTTGAAAGCTTTCGGTTAACCGACGTTTCTGTTGATTGGTATTCGGATAATCGATGCTCTACTCAGTCTACTGTATGTACATAATTATACTGCATATCCGCACATATCCCATAAATAGGTAAACCCCTCGACTTGAAATACCTGGACATATACATAAACAATTACTTAAATGTCTACACATACATACGCAACTGATGCAACTCACTTTCGTGATGTGTGTTATGTGTGGGTTTGCATCAGGACATGCCTGTCCCAAAATGTGAGCTTTGGTGCACAGATGACTTCCATGGAAACTTTTTCAAGTATTCGGAGCTTCTTGGTCTTCAGAGATTTGGATAAGAGATTGTGCATTTTGCTAATCAAGGTGCAAGGATCCCTTACAGAATAGTTTTTTTTTCCTATTGAGTGCCGCAATTTTTAGTGGAAGTTGTTCATAATAATGTAAGATGAAAAAGTAATTAGTTTTGTCATATGTTCAGGTAATAATAAAATCTGCATTTGAAATTCCACTTGAAAATCCCCACAGGAAGCTGTAGAAACATTAGATAAATTTAATTTTAATTTTTCAAGCAGTGGTGGATAAAGCTAAATGTTAAGAGTTGCATATTGTTCACAAAAGCATGAAACTAAAGCATGAAATAAATGATTTTGCAACAGGCGGTACTCATGTTCAAATGGGGGTAATATAATGGAAGGATATAATTTGGACACTAATATCATTATGTCTGGATTTAATGAACAATTGGCATCTTGAAAAATCAGTCACCATCTACCATGCCTGACTAATTGAAATAAAAGTATCGGATGTTCCTAGCGCTCCTGTCATCTATATTATTAATACCCTACTGTGATGGTGATTCCTCCCACTGTGTACGGCCTACAGCATTGGAAGTGATGTCAAAATTTGGCCCGCATGTCCTATATTTTGCAATAAACTTGCAGTAAACTTTTGTTTTTTGGAAATAGTATCCCGGGTATTTATAAAATGCAAAAAAAAACTCGACCGCCTAAAAAAACTTACCACCACGGAGTTCCCATAAACGCCGTTCCGGCCGCGGGCACTACCTCCGCACCGTCTTCGGTACTTCGCCGTCGGATGTCGCTGCCTGATCCGCGTCTCTCTCTCTCTCTCTCTCTCTCACCCTCCCTCCCTCCTCTCCCCCTTCCCCTTTCCACTTTCGCAATGCTGCCTAATTTTTTTGCCAAATTTTGGCAAGTTGGTGCCTAGTGATTTTTAAGTGGGAAAAATTGCAAAATTGAGAAGTAGAAATGTGGCTTCATGCAACACCCGAATAGACAGGACAAAATTGGGTTTCATTTCTTAATCTTATATTATTGCAAACAACTTCCACTTTAAATTGTGGTGCTCAGAGAGAAGAATTATTCTGAAAGGGATCCTACCAAGTGTGTTGTAGAATGGAGTGTAGGTATCTTGGTCCCAATGTTTTGTGCATGTTACCATTTCCCAACTGTGTGTAAGCAAGTATACAGGGAGTTTCTGAATTCAATGGACAAACTTGTATGGGTAATAGAGGGGACCAAGACAAACATTTCATATAGGAACCTGTGTCCAGAAACGCCGTCTAGATGGGGTTCATAGATGAGGAACGGGTGCTCTCAGGTGCGTCATGTGGCAGGCGCACGGGTAGTAAACAACGGCGCAATTCGCAGTAACCTGGCAACAACAGAGTCGTCGTTGATTATCTGCGCGCTACCTGGAAACTAACACTACAAGTTTGTCCCCTGAATTCTGAAACTCCCTGTATTGACTTTTTAAAAATTTAGCATGTATTTTTATTGCAATAACAGTCCCCTTATAACTACCTTATTTTATAGTTAGTTGGTTTTGTTGATGTCATAATGCATGGGATTTGTAAATTAAACTGCACCATAGGTATATTTTATTGCAGTAGAGTATTGCATTGTTATAACAATTGCAACATTCTTTGTTAATTGTGTTTGCTGATGTCTTATTGTGTGTAATTTGTAAATGAAACTTATCATTGGCAAATATGTATGTTAAAGATTTATATTATAGATTTTATTGTACAAGGTTCGATATTATCTGTGGGGGGGCTGGTTTGGAACCATATTCATGAATAATGAGGACCCACTGTAGTCATATTAATTACATTAGGGTGAGGATAAGGGATCTATGAATAATCTTCTAACCCACAGGCAGTGAATATGACTACCATCTAAATATTATGATGTGTTGCTGTAATTATAATGGTACAGTACAGCTTGTAAGTGTGAAGATTAATTTAATTTAAATTGCAGAATTGGCTTTGAAATGTAAGCAAAGATCTCAAGAGGCCATGTACATATCACAGGATATTTTCGAAATTTATTTCGAAATTTTAAAAATTACCTTGCATTATTGCTAGAGACCCATTGAAAGGTTTAGCAACATAAATTAATTTAAATAAACTTGTCAGACATTTTAAAACCTGTCTCTCTCTCTCTCTCTGGCAGCCTCATCCTATTCCTTCAGGGAATTTACTTTTCTGTATATTTCCACTGCATTACGGCACAGTTGTGAGCAAGAAGGTGGAGATGCTTTGTGTACTTCTGGTAGCAGATAATGAATCCCAGTCTTTTGTTGCTTGTGACTGTACATCTCTTGGTTGCAGTACCTTGTGCTGTAAACTTGCCCCAGTTTGTGCCGTTTGTCAAATAACGGAGATGATTGTTTTTAACTGGCATAAGGCTTTATTTGGCCCAAACTTTGGAGGCCTCGTGAGCCCTTACCGGGCATCGTAGAGCAATAGGACCTTCAGTTCCTTATACTGGTTTTTCACAAGGAATCTCGCTACCTGAAGCTTGTGCGCCATTTACCAACCACCCTGTATAAAATTATTATTATTTTATACAGGGTGGTCGGTAAAAACCTTGCGGTTTCCTCGTTTGCACCTGGCCTACGGATTATAATCCTTAGGCCAGGTCCAAATGAGGCAACGGCAAGGTGATGGGCTGTGGGAGTGGGCTCTGACAGTATTAGTTTAAATTGCTCACACAGGGTACAGAAGTGTAGCTTAGCTGCTGTGTTTGACTTCCAACTTGGATGAGGAAGTATTCATTGTCTCTGCCACACTACCAGGATATTAAAGGTGGCTGAAGTGACCATGGAAATGTGGGGTAAAACGGCTGGGAAACCAAAAATGACCAGGGAAAACCGGACAGAGGATACTTGGGGGTGAAAACTAGTCCATGCCTCCTCGATCTTAAAAGATCATGAAATGAAGGGCATCATCATCATGAGAAGTGTGGGCTATGAGGGTAAAATCCAGTCAGTGCTTGAAACAGGCAACCTTGTATGAATGATGCATCTTCAATATTTTTCCCTTAGTTCAGCTGTTGTCTTGTTTGTGTCTCCTCTGATAAACTGGGAGCCATGTTTAATCAGAGTGGTGGCCTGTCTGACTTCACGAGGGAGGAAGAGGTGGTGGAGGTGGGGTGGCTAACAGGGAGCACATAAAGGTCATTTGTGACTGAGTATTTTTGTGTGTTCCTAGTCAGCCTTGTTTAATGGTTTAGGGATGGAAGGTTGGTTATTGCCTTTCAACATATAACTAGCTACATGCACTTACACAGTTTGAACCATCTTTCTAAATTTTGCCCTTAAACTGAATAAGACCACCAAAGGACAAAGCTCTCATCCCGTTAGCCCCTTCCCAAACACACCCACCAGTTGGTTTCTAATTTAATCACTACCTGGAAGTTGTCCTTTAGTTTAGTGTAGATACTCCATATGAGAGCTAAGTGACATTGGTCATGCCTTGCATAGGAAAATGCAGGGTGTTCCAACTATATTAGTACTTTTAGTTACAGAAAAAGTGGCAATTAAAAATGACCCATGAACTTGGAACACCTTGTATACTGTACCACTTCATTTATTAGGAATATCAGGAAGGGTTTTGCTGCAAAAATTGTGTTGAACTGCAGCATAGGATCCCTTCTCAGATTGATTTTGCAGTGTATCACGGTTTTATTGGAAGTTGTTCCTAATAGTGTTAGATGAAAAAGAGAACTCAGTTTTCAAATATCTGTTCTCGGGCGACGCGTTGGTCTAGTGGTTATAGCCACAGCCTTCCATCTCTGAGGTCCAGTGTTCCCCATATCGGACAGAGGATGCTTATGTGGGTTCTCTCCATGTTCATGTGGGTTTTCTCAGGGCTCTCCCGTTTCCTCCCACAATAAAAATCCATCACAGGACGGGCAATGATCAAAGACGGTTATAGAAAAGACTCGCTTTGGGAGGAGGTGGGGCTCCCCCCCCCCCTCCCCCACGGGCTCTATCTCAAAAACCGGCTGGGAAATTTGCGATTATTAGGATTTTTGGCATCACTAATTTGTGGGCAAGGAATCCAACAGGAGTACTCCGAGATCTCGGCGACGCCGGGAAGTATGAAATCATTTCCATCCTATACCATCCTCTCCTCCTCCTCCTCGGATAAGAGCTTTATATAATTATACTTGATGATCCCCTAAAAGTCACAAGGAGGCCTATCACGGGGTACCCATTGTTTATTTATTTATTTATAAATATCTGTTCTCTGAGTAGTGAAAACCTGAGATTGAACGTTGAAAATTTGCCTTTTTTTTGCATTTGAAATGGGTACAGGTGCAGAAAGTTATGACTTCATTATGTCAATTATTGCAGATGATGGGCAATTTTTTAGTTGTGAGTTGTTCATGAGCAGTGATTTTAACAAAACTACAAATGTGTCTGCACAATTCCCCATTGCAATACTCTATTTGAGGTGTTGTCACAATGTTCAACTGGCCTTTATTTTATTAACTATTACCGTATTACCTCTCATATTGCGGCACGCCGGTATAAAATGAGGTCGACCAGCATGCCGGTATAACCCGGGGGTGGCCGGCAGGCCGCAATAACCGAGGTAGATTTCAGTAATTTTGATCCTTGCCAAATTCTTTGGAATGCTTCTAGTATACCATACTAAAATAATGTTACAATGAAACTGGGCCAGTGTACAGGCTGTGAGAATATGTCACTTCTGTTCGGTTCTGTTGCACAGTGCATTTAAAAAATGTAGTGTGTATGACCAATCCCATCGTCAGCCTGCTTTGACAGGGGAACCCCCTGCTCTAGCATACTGTTTAAATAGAGATTATTGCCAAACACTGCAATAATTGAAAGTAATATATGGTACGAGTACCCTATTTGGAAAATGTGTCTTTTCGATAGCCTTTATGTGAATTTCGATTTTCAGGCAAATGTCAAGTTCAGAAAGGATAATGTAACTTATGTGAAAACCTCGCCTTATACCGGCATACCTAGCTTAGACCGGCATGTCGGTATAGCCACCAGATAGTGCACTTCTAAAAACTGGTCGACCTCGGCTACACCGGCATGCCGCAATATGAGAGGTAATACGGTAGTTGTACTCGTATCAGTTTAAGTGAACAATATGTGTATACAACTCACGAAATTGGCCATTATCTGCCCTTGTCATTAAAATTCTGGCAGGTTCCTAGTGCCTACTGTGGCCATTTCAAATGTGACAATATTTCAAATTCTCAACTGTTAAGCCTTTTTTTCACTACTACGAGAAGAGATTTGAAAAAACTTAGTTTCACTTTTCCATCTTAATATATTAGGAACAACTCCCAACAGAAATGATCATGGTGCACTGCAATATCCATCCTAAAAGGGATTCTTCCACATCACAACTTGACAATCATTATAAGACTAGACTCATATTCAGTTGCAAAAAAAAAATTGTGACTGTATACATGTTGAGTATCCTTTATCCAAAATTTCAAGACTGAAAACCTCCGCAATACTAAAAAAAATAAATAGTGCTGACTTGACCACCACAAATTGAAAATTATCTCACACCGGATGTAATTGTTAGTGTTTGGTGCTGAATTTATCTTAAGCAGTGGTAGTCATGGTATTTTTTGTACAGGTTCTGTCAGTATAAATCATTATTTGTATGTGAAATCTGACTCGAACATACACATAAAAATCCATGTGATTGTAATATGACTAGTGTTGGCATCTGTGTCTGTATGTATACAAACCATTTACAATTTATATAAAAATTGTGTTCATGGTGTATGTGTGATCTCCATTATATGAGGGCCGTACTAAAATGATTTACAATGTATTTTTTTGCCACAAATACAGTGCCAGTACAGGTTGACAGATAGTCGCAACTTATAGATAGAATCCTCCTGGAGCTGAATGCACTACCACAGGTGTGTCAACCTTTCCAGGCCCTCCCGGAACCACTTTTTGGAGGTGCGACGCACCCACTGCCAGACAACTGTGCACAATCAACAACGTAAACAACTGTCAACAGTGTCCTCGAAATGGTGTCGGGGAAGGTTTTTTTTCATGGATCTGGGTTTGGGTGCTTCCACACCCGCTGCACTCACCTGGCTTGGCCCCCAGTGACTTTCACCTGTTCAGATTCATGAAAAAAACTCCTTCCCTGATGCAATTTTGAGGACATTGTTGACTGTAAGCGGTTGTCCAGGAGGAGGTGCGCCGAATCTCCAAAAAATGGTTCCTGGAGGGCAAGGAGAGGTTTGACATCCATGACTCCTGTGTATTAGGCTCCAGGAGGATTCAATCTATAATATGTGACTATCTGCCGTGGCAAATAAAAAAGAAGATCGTAAATCATTTTAGAACGGCATTAGTAAAATGATTTACATTTGATTATTATTTTTTGCCACAAATACAGGGCCCTTGCAAGTTGGCAGATACACACACATTATATCAATAGAAGCCTGTCCCCCTATAGGGGCGCTGCCCCATAACGGGGTTACATAAATAAAATAAATAAATAAATAAATAAATAAATATCAATAGAAGCCTCCTGAAGCTGAATGCACTCGCACCGCGAGTATGTCAACCTCTCCAGGTCCCACAGGGACTGTGTTTTGGAGATGCGGCCTATCCACTCCTGGACAACTGCGCGCAGTCAACAACTGTCACCAATGTCCTCAAAATGGCAATGCTGAAGGGGTTTTTTCATGCATTCAAACAGGTGAAAGTCACTGGGTGCCATGGCGGGTGTGGAAGCACCCAAACCCAGATCCATTTTTAAAAAACCTTCGCTGACGCCATTTCGAGGACATGTTGAACTGCGAGCAGTTGTCCGGGAGTGGGTGCACAGCACCACCAAGAAGTGGTGCCAGTGCATTCGGCTCCAGGAGGATTCTGTCGATAATGTGTGCCTATTTTCCGACCTGCAAGGGCCCTGTATTTGTGGCAAAAAATAAATAAAGTGTAAATCATTTTAGTACTGCCCTTTTATATACTGTAGATATCAGGTTTAGGTGTAGGTCCCATCCGAAAGCTGTCCCATTACAAAAATGCAAATAGAAAAATCCAAAATCTGTACTACTCTCCTAATCGCATAAGTGTGAACCTTTTTTGGATATCCATATGCCGAAAGTAGTGCCCACCATGCTTGGTCCTACCACTTCTCACAACAAAATGTGCAGTTTGTATACCACTCCAGCTACTGCATGGGCTGCCCATGATAATTAGGCATTCGAATTACATGCACCAGCACTGTTTCTTCGAGAAAACCAGCGATACCAGGGACCAATTTTTGCGGCAGCTCACCCTCTCGGGCGTTTGTATACCCCGAAAAGGTTCGGACTTAGGCGAATCGGAGAGTATCCTTTGATAATACTTCGCATTTGCAAGTGATAAACATGATCTGTAACTGTCACATGGTGGGCACATGTGACATTACCTATTCTGAGAACAAAATTCTCAGCATCATTTTTTGACTGGCAGGTATCACTCTGCATACAGCAGCAATTCAGTTTGTTGATATGTGAAGGGTGGAGACTATCCTGTTGCTTTAGAAGCCTCTTGCCATCTATGTGGTGGTGGAGTTGTCTAACTAGAAGGATAGCCTTTGTAATTCACACAAGGACATCCCGAAACTTAATTTCTACTTCATCTGAGAATGATGCGTCTCCCAACCAAAATATTATGTGGACTACTTTTGCATTGGAATTGGTCAAATGTGCCCATTTTAAAGTAGTTACTGACAGTCTTGTACATAAACCACTAAAGATTTTTGATATTCCACTCTTAAATTATAGGTAGCAATCAAAATAATTGACAAGACCAAGTTAGATGAGGAGAACATGAAGAAGATTTTCAGGGAAGTCCAGATAATGAGGAAACTTAAGCACCCTCACATAATAAAACTCTATCAAGTAAGTAATATCATTTTTAAGAAATTCCTTCTAATAAGTTTATTATCATGCCATTTTTTTTCTCCCTCTCCTTGCTCACAGGTTATGGAAACAAGCCGAGTGATATATTTGGTTACGGAGTATGCAAGTGGAGGTGAAATTTTTGGTGAGTATGGAGTTATTTCATTTTTACTCAAGTGTGTAGTATACTGATTTAACTATTTACAGATTACCTAGTGACACATGGTCGCATGACTGAAAAAGAAGCAAGGAGAATATTCCGGCAAATTGTAGCAGCAGTCAATTATTGCCATGACATGAAAGTTGTACATAGGGATCTCAAGGCCGAGAATTTACTTTTAGACCATAATATGAACATAAAACTGGCTGGTAAGGTGGACAATTTTATGTCTCATAGAAGCACTGGTGATGTTATTAAGCTAGCATATTATATTACTTTCTTCCAGATTTTGGATTTAGTAATCACTATGAGCCTAATACACTTTTATCAACATGGTGTGGCAGTCCACCATATGCAGCTCCAGAACTCTTTGAGGGCAAGAAGTATGACGGACCCAAAGCTGATATCTGGGTGAGATAATTTGGTGTAATCCACCTTGTCACCTTATCTCAGGATCATAAAAGTGCATATCAGTCAGTGGCATTGACAAATGATTTTAAAAAGTCAGTGTGATTAGTTATGGGACTGGGGTGTGGGGGGGAGGGGGTGTTAAAATGCATTGCCTGTAACAATCAGGTCTGGTAAATTGAAAGATCAAGTTTTAGTACATACATACATACATACATTTCCTTCACGGCATATTCCCATCAAGATGGGGTTACCAGAAGTTTTAGTAACTCCTGCATAATGCGTGTTTGGCAATTCCAGGACCAGTTCCAAGACTAGAATACAGTACATTATATTTGTCTGGGAGGCATCATCCTGGCATGCTGCTTTTGCGACATACCCACGTGAATAGATGATCCTACTGGTTAGAGACGACTTATTTAGCATGGGTGTTAATAGTACCTAAATTTGCAAGCATTCTCACATGGGGACATTATCAAAACTTTCATTGCTTCGCCATACCACAATGATGCCTCCTAGCTAGAAATGTAGTTGATTCTTCTTCGGCTAGTGTTAGGTCAAGGATTTACTTTACTCATTGTGCCTTTATGCTGCCGGTTTATAATTCACCCACAGTCTATAGAGTACACATGAAATGGCCATGTACTGTGCATATCGTCGGCAATAAGGAGAAAGGGCGAATAGACCATTTTAGACATTTTTCAGGAGAGGTAAAAATAGGTTGAAAATATGAGTGCCAGTCAAAACTTATTTTTTATGTGATAAAGAGAATTAGTTCATGATTTGGGGTGAATGGCATCATGTCCAAAATGGATTGCAGTATTAGAACACCAATTGTTGTTAAATATTTCACGATACCAGGCGATGGCGACAGCAGAAGTAGACCTAGGTTCACATTCACCTCCGCTCTGCCAGAGGTCAGCGGTGAACACCAAAATTCAGCGTCCAGGTGTTGTGTCCGTTTGAAAAAAACAGCCACAGAGGTATACGACATGCTAAGATTGTGAACAGCAGACACTGGTCACCATTTGATACCATAAGACTTGCAACTCTTTGCAAACCTGCAGCTGCATCTGCCTCTCCTCTGGAGTCAACAGCCTGGGGCTTCATCGCATCGGGTGCAAACGCATCTCATGTACAAATGGTCAATGTAAAATCGTGTGGGCACTAACACTGGAGGTACCAATCATTCTGGCAAGGTCATCGACAGTTATGCTACGATATTCCTTTATAAGAACTCTGATGGGAGTCTGCATACCTGTCTCTTTGAAAGCTGACTACCTACCCGTGCTGAATGCTTTGTACCATCGAAATTCTGTGGGACACATCTTCATCTCTTAGCATGTCATACGCCTCCATTGCCGTAGTCTGCATATGGCAGCAAAACCTCAACACTGAATATTGGTGAACCTAGGTCTACTTCCGGTGTCACCATCGCCTGGGATCGTGGAATATTCGAACAACAATTGTTTGTTCTAATATTGAAATCATTCTGGACACCATGCCATTCACCGCTAGTCCTGAACTAATTCTGTTTTTCACATAAGAAATCAGACAATTTGTTTTGACTGGCCCTCGTAGTCCTCACAAATCAAGTATCACTGTATGCACACTGTTCCACCTACATATTTGTCCTTTCACCAAAGTCTGTGGTAGGTGATTTCACCTTAACCAATTTGTTCCTGACGTTGATCTACCGATGATATTTTAATAATATTTTAAGGCATGCGTTAGAAGGCAGAAACTAAGATAGAAAAAATTAGTTCAGCGTAAAATTTTATTAGAACAGAAGTTACAAGGTGTCCTATATGTATAGAACGCTAGGACAATCCGTACAATTTTTCTCCCCTCATTGCTTCACTTTACATGCAATGCAATGTGGCAATTCTCACAATCGAATTCTCACAGTGCTGGTAGGAATGATGGAATCGTAATATATCCCAATAATTCAGGTATTTCAGCCCATTATATCGAGTCGCACAAATTTCTCGGAGGCTTTCTCTTTTTTCATCTTGGAAAGTATGGGGTCCAAGTTTCACTATGTAACATTATGGCTATACAGGGCGATCTAAAATACTTCTCTGATTGCTGTGGCTATTGTTGGCACTAATTTACGTAATTTAATCAGTTACTTTAATTAATCAGTATCAAAAGTATTAGTGGATTGTAGACACCATTGTTTCCCTTGCTGCCATTCTCCACTCATAAGGGCCAACAATATAAATGTTGTGTGGTGGCTTTCCACAACCTTTCGTGCAACAGTCATACACTGTATGTATTTTAAAAAGCTATAGAAGTATTTACAATTCAAAGAAATAGTTACTCCATCACGGCCGATCGCATCAATTCTGAAATTAGCAAATTTCCCAACATTCAACTTGTATTTGTGGCTGATGCAATCACGGAAATGTGACATCTGCATTCTCCCACTAGAGTAGACTTTCATGAAGAGGTTCAGCTCCCTCAATCTGTGATTTATCATTCCTGCCCGTCCTATAACCCCTAGGAACAAATGGGTTAAAATATGCATTTTCGCCATTTTTTCGAAAAAATGGTCTATTCACCCTTTCTCCTTATTGCCGACAATATGGCATGTGCAAACTGAATTGTTTGCAGTGGGGAAGACTATTTGAGCCTAAGTGGTATATTCTTAAGCAGTTACGTTTGCACACTTATTCTTAGATGTTGTCAGAAGTATTTGCTGTTGATCTTAGGTTGAATGGAAGCATCCCTTCAAGCCCTGCACTTTGAGGTTATTTCATTGGGAATGGCCCTTTCGGAACCACAGGTATCCTAGGTCGCTGGTTGAACCAAGGTTTTGGCAGGCTAAACTTATATCTTCCTGCGAAGGTTCAAAGTGATGCCCCGTTTAACCTACGGAAGCACCTGATATTTTTGATAACCTCTAACAACCAAAGTAACTCTTTTTACCCTCCTGAATTTTGAAAATTTTTGTATTTTCTAGTTCTGCGTGGCCTTTATAATAATAATGGGTATAGTGCCATACCTCATCGTTTCGCAAAGACCTTTATTTGCCAAGATAGTACATTAGTTTGGTCAACAAAGAGCCCTGGTCCGAGGGCAGGGTGACTGGGAGGAGATGTGCAGTGTGCAAGTGCAATGTCGTAGCTATGGTCATTTTGTGAGCTGCCCCAGGTGGTTCGTCTATCGGATCTCCCACCCTAGACTAAGACGGAGATGACCCCGAACTCCGCACGAGATGAAAGGGAGGAAAGCCTGGGCGTGGGATCGAACCTGGGACCCTTCCATCCATGGACACTTAACGTTACCGCAGCGCCACTCCGCCTTCCCTGCTTGGCCTATAGTGTTGAGAAAACATCACTCCGCTGCTAATTTCCATGTTAGCAGGGTGAAAATACAGCCAAAAGGCAATGTTCCGAAGCCACAACACTTGCATCCGGTCGCGAGTCGCCGGCCAGCGCCAACGAGGGATAAATAGGGTACAGGCAGACCGTAAAGGTCCGCCATCTTTGATGGTTTTGGCGGCCAGGCCGTGGCACTTCACGGCAAGAACACGCGCGGATTTGAATTT
>KZ539323.1:0-10889 GCA_000934665.2 Catajapyx aquilonaris
TAGTGAAACATAGCTCCAAAAAAGAAATCATTACAATGCGAAATCATAAAGTTAGCAACTTTTGAAACATCATACGAGTAAAAAACGACATCAACATATAATTGGCACTCAAAAAAGTCGTACATTTAAAGGATTCTGATTTATAGATTTGATCAAAGTTTCAAATGCGTTTTTCTCGAAAACAACTTTGTGTGGCTTACGATTATCTCTCACCGACCCCTTCAATTGTTAAACATATGGGGCCGGTTTTTCAGTTTCCCGCTAATAGCGGCCAAATAGTAGAGACTAGTTAGTAGCTATTATCGCGTGACTATACTAAACGGGTTTTTCATCTCGCAACTATCTACTCTGGGGGTTGGAGGGCTTACTATTAGCTGGTAGTCGCGGGGTAGCGCTGCGCATGCGTGTGCTTAGTTCCAACCCTGGAATCGAGGGGGCAATCGCTTTTTAATCGCTTCTCCCCGCTAAAACAGAAATCAAAGATGGAAGCTACCGGAGGCTCAATGCGCACAGTGGGGTATTTGGCCAAAAAAGATGGACAAAATGTGATTTTTTTAAATGTTACTGATTCCAAAAAATTCAGTTTCCCGGAACAGATGAATGACGAGGCTATTATGACATGCAGTTGTACTTCTCATAGGTGTAACCCTTCGTCCGTACCAGCAGTTGAAAGTTGATGACAGTACGAGTAATATTTAGCGAATTTTAAGCGCAATTTACGGCGCGACACTTTCATTTGTGTTGTTTTCAGTTATACAAAATATTTGTGAACTGTTCCAATATGGAAGCTTCAGAAGAAGGCATGTACTTCATTTTAAAGAATTTCTTACCATAATATGGCTAGTCTATAAGTAATTATTTGTCCTCGAAATTATGCAATAATTGGTATACTTTTTTCGCCAAATGTGAAATATTCAAACATGAAGTTATAATTCCGAAGCCTTCCGAGCGGAGCCTCTAATAGCGTCGCAAAACGAACTGAAAACCCGGCCCATGATTATTAGACAGTAATAATAATTAGGGGAGGGTCTTACTGCAGGATGCCAGGATATATGTGCCTCTGTCCGCGGTGAGTCATCAGTAGCGTGTAGAATGTGCCATCTATGCGCGAGGTCGGGTAATACGTCCACAATCGTCCATATTATTGCTGAAAACATCTTCAAAAATTAAAACTAGAAAACAATAAATTACGAGCAGGTAACCTCCTTCCACATCACCATTTATTTACTGTTAAACATGTTTTTCTTTTCAATATAATAGAGACGGACAATAAACTACTCATCCAGCCGGTAACTCATTTTTCACTTACACCGTTTGTTTTAAAATCTATAATAATTCATACAAGGATGACTTTGAAAGGAACCTTCTTCGTTAAGCCCCGGGGTAATTTACGCACCATTATTATCATTTGCTCTATTATTAATAATAATATTAATCTTAATTAAAAAGCTATGGACACATATGTACAACTTAACGGACAGGAATGGAACAGCTGATCGTGTAACAATAAACGAAACAAACACAATTAATCCCATCAGACTTGATTGGATGCGATCGGTTTCAATAATAATAATTATATTGTTAGTATTGTTGCTAGTATATTTAATCCAACCATCATTGATTGTCACCCGTTGTTTTTTTTAAAACTCATCCGACCCTTTTTAACTCGACCAACTCCCACACATTATACTCGGCTTTATTTATCACAGGTCGTACTTATTTACTTCTTAAACTTCGGCACATGCGTGACAGACTTTCTTTGGTCAGTCGTCCGCCATTTATTTTATTTTATTTCAATTATTTTGAGCGGGCAATATTGTTATTTACTCCTCTTTTACTTTCGACGTAAAAGGATTTTAAACTTGTCAGTCTTGCTCCATTGTTGCATAAAACTCTGCCTTGTATTATTCTGCGGGGGACAACATAGCTGCTCCATACACACTATATTATAAAACAATCTGTCCATTAATTGGAAAGACCCGAGACTTAGCATCCTCATTAGCACCTCATTTTTTTTAAATATTATATATATAAAAAAACAAAGATGGCACCCACAATATTCTTGTTTTCCCAACAATCCTTCGAGTCTTGGATCCATCCAAGTTAAAGACCCTTCTCTAACATACAATCAGGCCTAACCGGTAACAATCGCAACTTTTATCCACCTTCTTTTTTGACTATAAAAAAGCCTATACTTATGACAGAAATTTCATGAAGAAAACTATGGCTGCCCCCCTTCTCCATTCGTAGGATATGACGTCTCAAAAAGGCTGGATTTCCACTTTTTATAATGGACGCACTGAACTAGCGACGTCTAAAATGGCCGTCGTATTCTAAAATGGCCGCCCGGCTCACAAAATGGCGGCGGACTCACAAAATGGACGCTTATTTCACTAGGCCTACGAACGAAGAGATGTTTTGAAGAAGAGAGGCAGAGGAATCCTTGATGCGATGGCTGCATCTGGATGCGAGTCTCTCCTTGGCCTCGGGGTGGTCCTGTAGGGGCTTCCGAGCAACAGGGGCTGCCCCGGGGCGGATGTGGGCGAGAGGCTCCGTGGTGTGCATCCGGCTGACCTGATCTTTCCGGAGCTCCTAGGCTGGTGGTTCTGTGACCTGATGGGTCTTTCTGACCTTCGACCTGGTCCTAGACGCAGGAGGGGACCCAACCCGCTCTCGATGCTCATGGACCGCTCCATCTTGTTGCCCCGGGACGGCCCAGGGGCGGACTTCCTGGCCGGACGTGGGGATGGGGACACCTTAATGTCTTTCCCTTTGGTCTTGGTCCCTTTGTTCAGAAGGTCTTGAGCCGGCTTCAGAAGGTCCAGTGTGTCTCCCGGTGGCCCCTGGGCCGCCCCGGGGCGATCCCCTTGGCTCCTGTAGCCCTCATCGGACACTTCAGACCCGCTGTCTAGTGACCTGACGTCCTCAGTGGCCGATCCGGATGACTCCAATGAAAGTGGCCTGGATGGTGGTTGGAACGAGAGAATCACGTTGTTGTTGTTGTTCACGTTGTTGGCGTTGTTGTTGTTGGTCCATTGGTGGACAGCAGGCGACCTAGAGCGTGACCTGGCGCGGAGAGGCGACCCAACGCGGTTGCTGGAGTTGTTGTTGACGTTGCTGTTCGAGGAGCTTCCGGAAGACTCTGGCGGAGGTACCCTGCGCAGGAAACGACAATTAACATCAATGCAAAAAAACTTTCCCAGCAGTACCATATCCCTCGTACGGATGGCGCCCAACACACTTCTGCCACTCTCAGGGGTAGTGGTACTACACGTAAGTAGCTAAGCGAGGGTGATGACTCACCCTTGATAATCATAAGCAGACACTAATATTAGTAACGAATAAATATATATTAATTGGTTAGCAGCAAATAACTAATAAAGATCTGATAATAAATAACGATTAAGTATTAATAACTATTAGCTACTAGTTGTGCCTCTGTCTAGGGTGGGGGTTCAGCCGCAATAATTTATTAATAGCTGATATTAATACGCATAACTCATATTTACTGATAGTCTACCTAGTAACTAATAAATAACTATTCATTGGTAATTAATAAAGATCTAATGTGGAGGCGTGGTGGCCGACGTCTGGCGGCTTGCTGAGAGAAAGGTACCAGGTTCGATCCCCGCCTGGGGAGTTCCCTTTCACCTGCGTCAGGAGGGTCTCTGACCCGCGCCTTTGGAGGTGTCTGGCAACCCCTATTAAACCTCCTGGGGAACAGCACATGGCCCATTTACCGACACTGCACTTGCCACCCATGTTCCCTCCCCAAAAACCCCTATCCTTACCCTATGTCCTTGTTTCCATGCACCAGAGAGAGAAGAAAAGTTGCAAAAAAAAACACTATGAAACTGATGGTGGTATGCCACCCCCCATAATGGTTTACAGTTGTATGCTTGTATATCACGTAGTAAAATAAATAAAATAACTAGTAACTAATAAAGATCTAATAATAACTACTGTAGTAACTAATAAATATTAATAACTACTCTACTAGTTATTGTGCCTCAGTTTTTCCAGATTCAGCCATATTAATTGATTATTATTTATTACCTTTCGTACTGCACCTCCATGTGAGTGGAAGCGTCAGTTCCCTGAGTGAAGACTACCCTGGATGCCTTTGTTGCCCTGTGACCCGCCCTGCACCTGCAAGGGTCATGCTTCTCCAAGTAGTGACCCAGCGTGTCCCATCCTCCTCCGACCCGTACCATCACGTGCTGGCGCAGGATCTGTCCACAAATAAATCAATTGTGTAAGTTGACATACATATATTCTTAAACAATTTTAACAAAATTGTTAAAATTGTTTAATATGTAAAATATTTTTATATAATTTTATATAAAAATATTTTACATATTTTTCTACATATTTGTAGATAAATGTGCGAATAAAATTTGCACAATATAAATGCACTATACGTATAATTATAATAAACCAATAATAACTAATACCACAAACTCATAAGATATGACTCATGATTAATGAATACATAATTAGGATGCTGATTATCCGCGTTTCCGATTATTATCTGTGCCCACAAATATAAGTACAAGTTGACATGCTCGTATTTAACACTACAGAGCAAATAGGCGAATAAATTTTGCCTTCATATGCAAATATACGTGTACGGTACTGTACAGTACATATAATAAATGTATGATCCGGACTTACCCGAACATAAATAATGATTTTGGTGTCGCCGATGCGGTACTTCCCTTCAGATATCTTGATCATGGGGAACTCGGTCGGACAGGAACACTTCTTCACAAGTTCACGAACCTGCATTTTTAAAAAAAAGAGAGACAAGACTAATTAACACACATAACATGACTTTAACAAGCACTTAATTGCTCGCCAGTTTTCAAGCGAAAATTGTAACATATTTTTGCGTGAACCGAAGGACACACGTCTTGCCTAATTAGGATATTCGCTCGGAATATTGAAGCAAATACATGCAGTGCCGCGTGTTATTTACTGCAAGTTCGTGAGTTTAGCAGTGAAAGACCACACGTAGTACTGGTTACCCTTGAAACACCGTATTTGTGGAAATTTAAGTGGCTCGACAAACAAGACCAAAAAATTAATACTCTCAACCAACACAGCACTACACTGTATACTATATTGTTGCCATGATGTCAGAAACATATTGAAGATGCATTACACTGCTGTTTTTAGCGTAAACAAATCTAAGCTTATATGGCACCCATGACGTCACACTGAGGTCAACAGTGATTAGTCTGTTTTAATGCACGTAAACAAACGCATTTGCGTCCTCGAAATATTCAAAATATATATATATTAACTTTGATATGTAGCCTACAGGTTGCTCTACAGTAGTTAACTGTCAGTTGCTGCTTGCTAATTATTATTATATTAGTTAATTATGTCCCCCCCCCCCTCATTATCCCTATCCTGTCCCTTTGCACCGGAGTAAAGAAAATAGTACGAGAAAATTGATGGTGGGGCCTATGTAGGCATTTCACGGGGTAAAATAAATACAAAAAATTAATAAAATATTAGTTAATATTATAGGAAGTTGTTAGTACTTCGTTTATGATATCATACTACTTTTCGTATTTGGTTATATTAGTTACACTTCATTTATATAACATATTTGATGATGATAGCAAATTATGTTCGGTTATATTTATTCCATTTACTCTATTGATGACTTTATTTATTTATTTACTGTGTATACTATATGAATATAGTATAAATAGAGTAATAAATGGAATATATAACTCGAGTAAATAAAAAATGACACTAAATGAATGAAAATAAAATAATTAAAAATAATTAAAAGTAAATATCGCAATCGATTAGAAATCTACGCAAAATATTCGACCATGACTGAGATCCAGCTGTCCAATCAAAAGGGTCCTCTCAGCTTTCCCTGTAAAACTTCAAGGTAAAGTCCAAAAATTTCGCCATGGACAAAAATTCACCTGCTGGACCAGGTGTGTGTTTATTCTCCTCCTGTAAGACATTCCCCGACGTGTATCTTAAGAGTGTGTGTGGGCGTCAACACCCCCAATCAGGTTGAGGAGGACACGAAGGACATGGCAATGTACTTTTTTTTCAGTTCAGCCTGTTGTTGTTGTTGTTGATTTTTTTTTGGCTGTTGGCCGCAGCCTCACCTTTTCCTGAGGTGGGGGTTGGCTGCATTTTGATCCGAGTCCCCTGCCTTATTTGGCCAGGAGGGATTGGGCAGCAAGCGTGCATGGGACTATGTGGAAGAAGAAGGGTAAGTGGCCTTCGGGAAACCGGGACCTTGCAAGGACTTATTGCACACATGTCAGTCCTTTAGGATAAGGCCGAGAAGGGACGGCCACATTTTCCCTCTCTTAATACGATCCATTGCTCTTAATTAATTCACTAATTACACGCGTTGCCCAAACTTGGTTCGTGTAGTACCATATTCTTGACACAGATGGCGCACTGTCACTCTCAGGGTCATGCGAGGGGTTGGTACTACTACACACGCAGCTGTGTGATTATTTAATATATACTCTGTTATTTTATGGCTAAATAGTACGTTTTAACTAACTGGTAGCAACTCGCCATCCGTGATATATCGCGATGTGGCGATATATCGATATTCTTGGGTGACTTCCTGAGCCGTGATTGGCTCCGTGTAACTCCTCCCCTTTCCGGACAGAAATCAATTAATGTTCGTATCCCCGATTTGTATTTCATAATGAGTTAATTCCATGTTGGTGGCCTGTGTAGCTATATGTTTATAAACATGGGTCACGCATGGGGTGGAGCCATCCACAGGGTCTTCTTCCCTAATCGTCACAGTTCCCGTTTCTTTTTCTAATAAGTAACATGTGTCTCGGTATGTCGTCTCACGCATAACCTTCTTCCTGTATAGTGTGTATAACTTTTTGATGAGGCACACGGTGTTTGCACATTTTGCAAGCCTCGTCAAAACTTACCTAATTAGTACAGGTTAAAATTTTAAAATAACTTCAAAAAACTTACTATTAATTAAATAACGGTTATGAGTTATCAACTGTTATAAAATTCAATTGGTACTATTGCGATAAATTAAAAACCTTTTCTAATATATTATTGTATGATTAACCAACTAGGTGTTATAATTATCTTATAATTAGTAATTAACTGTTATAATAAATAATCGTTATAAAATTAAATGACTCGATCGTTTCAAAGCAAATTATGATTTGCAATAAGTATTACGGTTAATTAAGATAACCTATGGTTAATTGAATATAGCTGTTTTATACCTATTGCAATAGCTGTTATACTTATTTGAATAACTGCTACAAATTTATTAACTGCTGCAATTAATAATTTATTCGCTGTTTCAATTAATAATTTATTCGCTGTTGCAATTAATAATTTATTCGCTGTTGCAATTAATAATTTATTCGCTGTTGCAATTAATAATTTATTCGCGGTTTCAGTTAATAATTTATTAACTGTTTCAATTAATAATTTATTCATGGTTTCAGTTAATAATTTATTAACTGTTACAATTAATAATTTATTGAGTAGCTATAATTAATAATAGTTATAAAATTTACCTGTTATGACAATTTAAAATCCTGTAATGATTTCCAATAACTTGTAGTTCATTGAAATAACTATTATGATTAATGAATAACTTTAAAGCGTATTATAATTGTAGTGACTATTATGCCTAATTGCTAATAGCTATCATACCAATTTGAATTCTTACTGCGACTATGATAATAGTTTCTGTTCCCCGCGGGTTTAAAAATGAAAACAAACGGATGACGTGATTTAAAAAAATTAAACGGATGATGACGTCACCGTTTGCAAATGACACGGAAAGGGAAGAGGAGCGGCCTGCGGTTTTTTTATCCTCTTGCTACAAGCGGCAGCCCGGGGAAAACATAATGGCAATAATAAGGGCGGGAGGTAATAATTCTTGCGTGTTGGGTCAGCAGTCTCTCTTTTGCTGGTTGAGGAAGTTTTCAGAGTGCCCCCCCCCCCTCCCCCCTCGAGGGGACATTACGCTATATACGTTCAGAGAAAGCAAGGTCATTGCATGTGTAGAGTTTTAACATATTGCGCAACAATGTGTGTAAAAATTGTGCCTCTTTTTTTTGTTATTATTAGGGCGCCTCATTGTTGAAGGTCGCGTGGTAAATGTACCGCTATTTTTAAAGTGTGGGAAGAAAGTCGCTTTGGAAAAGGGCAGACTTTTGCAAAATAAGGAGTGCTAGCCTTCGAAGGTGAATGTGGTCCTTCCAGTTTGGTGTGCGAAATTGTTAAGTGTGAATAGCAAAAAAAAAGACATATCTGCAATATGCCTGCATAATTATGTGAAGTTCGATACTAAAATTCGAGTAATTATTATGATTAGCAAAAAAGACATATCTGCAATATGGCTTATCAATAAGCACCTGAAGTGCTAGGGTAATTTTAGCATTATTTACGATGCAGGTATTGCTTCCTCCTTCGGCTATTGAACCTTGTGTCTATAGACACTTCCTAATATTGCCATGGCTCGAATAGCTACGCGCCAATATAACGCCCAGGATATGACAAGTTCGGATTTCATATTGGCCATATCCTGCGTACGTCGCATGAGCCGCAGTTCCAACGACTGTAGATGAATTATTCTTGTAAGAGCGCAACCGAGTGCGCACCCTCATTCGCGCAGCTTCGTTGTTCCGACAACAACGGTGCCAGAGCTACTCTCCAGGAGCCTAGCAGCTTCAGATTCGTTCCAGATGATTGGTAACGTCGCAACAGTCCCCCCACCTAACCGTAGCGTTGGAAATAAGTGAAGAGCTTACCAAGTATCATTGATAATTTCAACCGTGCATGCTGCGCGAACTGTGGTGCGCACTCGGTTGCGTTCGTTAAGAAAAGTTCGTCTATAGATTATTCCCGGGACAAGCAAACAACCCACCATTTGGTCTAGGCTCCTCTGCGGTTCCTCCTGGGGCTTCTGCTGCTTTGTGGACGTGGTCGCGCAACAGTCGGCCTGCAGTACCATCTGAGCGGCCTGATGACCCCCTGCTGACCCTCCTGCCTGGTCACCCCCTTGCTTATTGTCCTGGTGGTCAGCCTCCTCCTGCCTCTGTATCTCCTCCTCGAACTGGACCAGCAGAGGCGCGGGCATACCGAACTTGGCTCCGACCCTGGCCACTTCCAACAGGCACAGGATGACGTGCTTCTCGTTCTTCCGGAGTATCAGGTCGTCCGTCTCGAACAAGAGGACCTCCAGTACCCCAAGGGCGCGGCACCACCCGATGAACTTTGACACGTTGTCTCGAGACACGAACGTGCCTGGCTTGGCGTCCTCCCGGAAGCTCAGCTCCCTCTGGGGCACCTGGGGTAAGGGGCCGCCCCGGGGCCGGGACAGGGGCCGGATGTCCACGTCTCGGGCGAACCCACGGACCTTGTTGGCATGCTGTTCAAACCGTAGAAAATTTATTAATGATACACACACACAGCACGCAACAATTCCCATTCAAAATTATTATTGCTCATTAGTTAATTATTATGGCTACTTATGATCGTTTCATTTATACTTTTATTCGATAATTTATTACACTTTATTGTATATTGTATTGTTTTTGTTTGTTTTATTTTAGCTTGTTGTAGTCTATTGTATTATGTCATTTTAATTCATTCGTTCTCTTAGTTATTTTTCATTTATTTCTTTGGTGAGTTATTTATTAAGTGATTCATTTGGTTATTGTTGTTATTAGTTATTTATTGGTTATTTATATTAGTCATTTAGTTGGTTATTTTTGCTGAATTTGTTATTTAAAGTTGACCTTGATGTGAGCTATTTAGTTAATTATCGTTATAAGTTGTTATTTGGTTATTCATTTGTCGTTATTCAATTATATTAGTCATTTGTCGTTATTAGTTGTTATTCAGTTATATTAGTTATTTATTGTTATTAGTTGTTATTCAGTTATATTAGTTATTTATTGTTATTAGTTGTTATTCAGTTATATTAGTTATCGTTATTAGTTGTTATTCAGTTATATTAGTCATTTGTCGTTATTGGTGTTAGTTATTTGTCGTTACTAGTTATTTTCCATTATTAGTTATTAGTATATTAGTTATTTTCCATTATGAGTTATTAGAATATTAGTTATTTTCCATTATTAATTATTTTCCATTATGAGTTATTAGAATATTAGTTATTTTCATTATTAATTATTTTCCATTATGAGTTATTAGAATATTAGTTATTAGAATATTGGTTATTTTCCATTATGAGTTATTAGAATATTAGTTATTTTCCATTATTAGTATCATAAATTGTTGTTAGTTATTATTATTTAGTTATTAGAATATTAGTTATTTTCCATTATTAGTATCATAAATTGTTGTTAGTTATTATTATTTAGTTATTAGGCCTTTCATCATTTAGTTTTTTTTAGTTATTACTTGTATTTACTTAGTCCATCTACGTACGTGTATAATAAAACAGGTTAGGCTAGGCCAGGTTAGGTAAGGTTAATACCGTGTGATTCAGAATTGAGCTATCAGTGGTGGAAATGTGACGAAACTGAACCGCGACATTTTTACGCTAAGCTGCTTTATTATTAAGCAGCTATTTTATAAGCACATATAATATTAGGTGAAAAATGGTCTACATTACATGATTACATTTTGTTCAAATAATCACGACGGATTTGATATCTCTGGAAACTAAGTGGACCAGGTTTTATCTATGCCAGGTCCGATTTTTTTTTTTCCTAGACCAGTGTAAACGACCCCAACATTTTCTCCCCAACAAATAGAGCTTCGTGCTAGCTTTTTTTTACAAAATGAGCAAAACCCCCGTATATTTTCGCAGTCTACGTAGCGTGACCGGCGAATCAATGGCGCTGCACCATGCGGAATTTCCTCATATCGATTCCCCC
>KZ539323.1:12881-25817 GCA_000934665.2 Catajapyx aquilonaris
CCCCCCCCCCCCCCCCTTCTCCTTCGGCATGCACCCTCAACCTTTATTACTCACATGCAGAGCACACCCTTTCGGATAATAATTTCTCTGTACTCTGCACACACGCTCTGGCATGCAACAGACCGCCCCATGCAATTTGCCCTAAACCCAACAATGAGAGCCCGAGGTCAGTGCGTCATCCTGCGACCTTATCAAAAGTGACCCGATTAAAGCCCAACATATATCGGCACAAAAAAAAACAACCAACGATTTACAATCAACAATGTCCTTGGGGAGCCTCTCCTCTTTCTCCTTTCTAACTTAATCCTCCCAAGAAAGACGGGGATTAACAGTACCTGCGCACCGCCTCCCTAATCAATCAATCAATCAATCAGAGGCACCACATCACCTGTTGACTCATCCGATAAAAAAGGAGCAATGTGTGTGCTCATATGATCATTTGATTGCCCCAATTAGAACGGAGTAAACAAAAATTGCGGTGTTGCCGAGCTCCCACATTTTGGCGAAAAATGTGTAATTCACACCTGTTAGGTGGACCGGGTCTGGAACCGGTTCACTATATTTGGTTGCCACTGAAAACCCATTGCTATTGAATATCGGTATCCGAAAGTTCGTCAACAATGGAGCAAATTGAATTATTATTTACTAGTAGCAGACCTGTTGCCAAATTTTGGCGACTGATTGGCCCACCCACCCCACTTGAACGTATAGTACGATATATGCAACTGGCAGTTGGCGCATAGGCTCTCCCTCGGCACGCTCCTGCCACTATCAGGGCGAAAGTACTACATGGCACGTTGGTGATGAGTCACTGCGCGGACAAAGTCCACCAGGGCGCTATACTACTTTGTCACTCTAATTGTTGAACGGGGAAAGTGAAAACTAGTGTAACTATGTGATGAGTCAACTTATTATTATTATTATTATTATTATTATTATTATTATTATTATTATTATTATTATTATTATTATTACGCTCCGGTGGTTGCGGATGCGCAAGGCAACCAACCAGGATGTATGGAACATTAATTTTCTGCTCCACTAAATATTATTACGGTCGTACATTTCGCCGCAATAATAAGTCATAACCCGGAAAGTCGGCCATCTTGGATTTAATGTCAAAATTTATTGTTCTGTGGGCCACCTATTGCAACAGGCGACGCCCATAGCCATGTGTAACCCAAATTCAAGCCTAAATGACGACTATAAAACATAAGATAAAATTTATTAACCGAGTGCGCACCACAGTTCGCGCAGCTTACAGGGTTGGCATTATCAACGATAGTTTGTAAACTCTATGTGTATAGTGGCTGCACCTATTTCCAACGCTATGCGTTTGAGGGGCTGACGTTTGGGACGTTTTCAAGGCTCCGGAACGAATCTCCGAACTGTCGCCGGAACAATGGAGCTGCGCGAGTGTGGGTGCGCACTTGGTTGCGCTCGTAAAAAACCATTTATATACCAACGCATAATAATAATATAATAATGTCAAAATCTGGAACAATTCAGCAGGGATGCCAATATCAAATGTTACGTACCCTGATTCAGCATAGCACAGGACCTACGCGTCGTGTCGATGGGGACTCCCTAGCAGGTATGATCCTAGCTATCTCATGATGCCAACTCATAGAGCTACATATCTCCCAGTGTGTTATCCGAAGTCAACACGAACGTCACGCACTTCTGTCTAATCCTTCACATTATTGCCGAATAGTCTCTAGCTCTCTATCGTCTATCCAAGTGCGTTTTCGCCGCGGTGCTATCTGCCGCGTGGCGTCATTTCCGCCTACCATTTCCTGCGGTCACTCTCTTATCAAAAATGGTCGCCAAAACTTCTCCTTCCAGGAAAGCCACGTTATCTACATCCTTTTTCTTTATACTTTTGCACTCAATACATGATGAGGTAGGCCTACTTGTTGACTTTTATTGTTGACAGTGTCAATAACAAGGAAAAATGGACAGTTATCATTTACTAGCAAATGATATGTCAATCAGGCTCTTATAATATCGTGTGTTTGTCATCGGGTTTAAAATAGAGCGCTAATTAACTTCCTTTAGGGCACGCAAATAGGGCACATCAATTAGTAGATATGTGCGATGTTAATTTTGTAACACTGCGGCCGGATTTAATTAGTAAATTAAAATAGTACAAATTTCCAACTTATACTGTGTATACACATTAGGAAATTATTATACGAGCCATACAATATTGTATATTTATTTTATTCGTATTAATATTGAATCGAATATTATCAATATTGCATTATTCATATCGCACATGTATATCAATATTATATCATGTCACTCTCGTATAATAAATATCATGTGCTCATCAATGGCTATCAATATTACATATTTATAACTATTATAAATGACATTAATATTACATATTGATAACTATTATAATAATTATATTCGTATGTTCCATATATAATATAATTTTCATGTTTTAACATATTTTTATATTATCTATATATTTTTGTTTACTAGTTATATTATTTTATATAGATAGGTTTCCCTATATTATAACTAGTGATAGAGACGATTAATAAATTGTGAGCTAAAAATGAAATATTCGAAGAAATCAAACATACAGTATCACTAAAATGTAATTAATTATTGATCAAATATACCACTCGAAAATAATATAATTACAATTATTTTAAAATAAAATAAAACTGCGTGGCAAACCTTCACACTTTATGCGGGTTCTTCACTTCCTCGATGGCAAATGAAGGTCATTTCACACACTATCGCAAATTAATTGCAATATTCTTGGAACTTCTGAAGTGGCCGTGTGAATAGGCCGTAGGACTTCAATTGTACACAATTAGCTCGCTTTTTTTTTACTTCAGGCGTCAGTCTAATAGTTCCATTCTTACATACCCTTATCGCTCCTTGCTTAGTAATGGTTGCGTCATGCGGCTTTAAAAAACCCCTCATAAAACCGGTTTAGTACGTCAAATGTAACTTGCGATAAATCGTACCAAGTGAGAACGTACGGTCCAGGGGTAAAAGACGATAAAAATAATATTTAAGACCAGACCCAAGCCAAGACCTAATTCGAAATATGTCCACTTCCTGATGTCGTGCCCAGCCTTCACCCCATTTCAAACCCCCCTCCCCTCCAAAAAAAAATAAGTCTGAAAAAAAAAATCAAAGGCCATGTTTATTTGGCCGGGAGCACGAAAAAGTCCTATAAAAAGTCCTATAAAAAGTGAAACGTGTCCATGTTGAAAAGATAAGAACAGAGAAGGAAAAAAAGGAGAGAGGATTTTAAAAAAAACACAGGGTGATTCATAAGAACGTTCGGACTTTGACTGCCAGGTTGAAGAGGAAAAAACTGTGAGTAAATACGCACTTGAGGAGATTGACTTGGCAGATGGATAGGTCTAGAAAAAGTACCTCAGATTATCCCGTGAGAACAACCTTTTCTCAAGAAAAAAAATCAAGGAAAAATTTCTCGGATATATTTTTAAGCCTGATCTATTTATACTAGGAAAAAAGACTTTTGTCTTTTTTTATATATGCAGTATATCTACTGATCCAAATCCCCTAAGGCAGGAAATGTCAAGCTTTTTTTTTTGAAGGTTTTATAAATATAAAATGTAGGGGAGGGGTTCGACTTTTACACCAGGATAAAACAGAAGAGTTTAAAAATCCGAATTGTTCACTCCAGCAACCAGTTAAATAAGAAGCAAGAATCAAGGTTGCTGGGGGCGAACAACGTGTAACAACGAATAACGTGTAAGAAATTTTTCAAGTGGAGTGGACCAGCGTGGCCTGTATATTAGCTTCAAATGTTGCTAGGAAAAACAAATCGTGGATTTACCACTTTATTCTAATTATACGATTTTAATTAATTGTGAAATATTTTAATTCAGTTGTTAAATACAGTATTTAATTCAGTTGTTAAATACAGTATTTAACAACTGAATTAAATACAGTATTTAACAACTGAATTAAATACAGTATTTAACAACTGAATTAATACTGTATTTAATTTAAGTATTAACTACTACAATTAGTTATTAAATACTGCAATTAATTGTTAAATACTGCAATTGTTACGGTTTAATTTAACAGTTAAATGTCAGTTTTAATTTAGTAGTTACATGTTTTAATTTAACAGTTAAATGTTTTAATTTAACAGTTAATTGTTTTAATTTAGCAGTTACATGTTTTAATTTAGGTTATCCATATTACTATAATAATCAGATATTAATTTAGTTATTAAAAGTTTAATTTGATTAATTAACATATATGTTACTCCTTAACTATGCTAATTTGTTTTTATTTTTATTTAATTTTTAATTATATTTACTTGTATTAATAATATCGGTATTATAAAAGGTAAAGTTTGCTGGTTTATTATTATTTGTGCGTTTGTTTGTTTGTTCAGGTGTTGCTTACATGGCAACCCATTTTAATGCAATAGTTGTCATAATTTTAATTTGCAATTTTATTAAATTTTAATTGCAAACCGGGATTGTTAATCACACCGCCTTTCTTAAAGTAGAGCATGGTTGACTGCATCGTGTTAAATGCAAGGACTTTTAGATCGATCTAAAAGCGGCCGACCTTTGCAGATGATGGTCAAGGGCGTTAATTTAAGCCCGGGTTAAATTTTTCATCGGAACTAGTTTTTTGCGCAGAACCGTTACATGCAATATTTAGCAACATTGCGCTAAAAGTACTGCTATTGTCATTTTTAACGCAATTAAGCTTATGAATAATAATTGTTACTAAAAAATGATTGGATGTGTTTTAGAGCTCATGAGTATTATTCAAGTGTGTCCTACTAAAAATTAATTAGGGTCGGAAATTCGCAACATTCCATTCCCAGCATCTCGAGATTTGCAAAAGCCCAAAGTTTTGCAATAGATAGCTTTCACTTTCTCGCGGGCCAGACACTATATATTATTCCACGCACCATTTGCAAGCCAATCCTCAAGCTTGGCGGCATAAAAATTTGCAATGAAATCATCTGCATGAATTTGCTTAAATTTGAATACAGAATGAACTAGCGATATTTTGACCAATATAACCCCAATATATGACCCAATATATGGGATAATATATTTTGATATTTATTATTATTATTATTATTATTATTATTATTATTATTATTATTATTATTATTATTATTATTATTATTATTATGATACTGTGGCAACCCTGGTTGGGTTCAACCAATGATGGGTGAAGAGCAGATCACGTGAGCAGTCCTGTAACCCGACACCTTCATTTTAAAAGGCCCACCGCCTGCACCTGTTTCCTCATCTGGTAAAGAGCAGTATGACTCACTGTACGGTCCAGTGTAACGGGCCCGCATCATACGAATATGACTTTTTTTTTTCAACCGGTTACGTTACTTCTCCTTTCAGAAAAAGTGGTAGCCGCAATGAATCACCGGCGGGCGCAATCAACGTAAACAATGTTCGCACACGTCTCTCAAATATTGTAGCCGCGACTGAGACGCGCGACTAGGATCGCCGGTCTTGTCCTTGGACCAAGCCACGTGCAAGTATGTGTGCACATGTGTTCAAAAAAATGTTGCACGTATAAATAAAGCAAGCCTCCAGGGAAGGCGACATTGACCCCTCCGAAGGGGGTGGGGGGGCCACGCCCGACCAACGAAAAAAAAAAAAGCCTCCTAAATTCACACCCACAACCCAACAACAATGAGGCTGAGACACTCCAACAGTTAGCTTGAGGAAGCCAAGTATTCCCCGTTTTGTGGTTCGCCACTTTGTTCAAAATTTTCCCGTATATTTTTGGCCACATGTATTTCCCACAAGACACAAAAAAAGACCGTGTGGATTCAACCTTGTCCGAAACATTTTTTGTGGCAAAAATATGCCGTGTTGTTGCATACACAGTACGAGTACTACAGCTTACTTGTGTACTAGGTGTTCCAGATTGGCCCTCTAAGCTGCTATTTTGCATAATAAATATTATACAAGCTGTTATTTGTGACAAAACTATTGTTATACGAAAATAGCCACTTAAAATTATATATTACATTAGTACACACAATGGCAACTTCAACCTATACAGGGTGGTCCAACATCAAGTGTCGTTTTATAACTGCTATTAATGGAAGCGCTTTACGATTGACGTAGCAGCGACGTGTAAAATGGCCCACTTCGATGGCGCCGAAGATGCGCCGAATTGGGACATTTTACGCGTCGCTGCTACGCATCGCAAAAATCACTGCTATTAATCACCGTTATAAAACGACACTTGATGTTGGACCACCCTGTATATTATACAAAAAATAACTGCTTAAAATAATCTATATTGTTCAAATTCAATTTGAAATTTTGAAATTGAAAATTTCATTTCATGACATTCAGATTCAGGTTAATAAATTAAAGCTGCCAATTTGAACAATGCGGGTGATTTTAAGCAGCTACTTTATTTTAACTGCTATTTGGTATATTTTAAAGCTGCTACTTAGTATAATAAAGATTATTTTTAGGCGGCTGCCATTTTGTGTGATAAAAGTTATTTTTAAGCTATTATTTTGAATATTTTAAGCTACTATTTTGTGTAATAAAGCTTATTTTTAAGCTATTATTTTGTGTAATAAAGCTTATTTTAAGATATTATTTTGAATATTTTAAGCTATTTTTTGAATATTTTAAGCTACTACTTTGTGCATAATAATGCTTATTTTTAAGCTAATTTTGTGAATAATTTACGCTGCTACATTGTATGCTATAGCAATATAACTTAATTATTCGAAGCTGATATTTTCATAATAGTTTATTTAAGCTGCTCCCTTGTATAATATTTTAAGCTGCTATTCTGTAGTAATATTTTAAGCGCTTATTTCAATCGGCTTTCTATAATAATGAAAATATTTTAAAGCCAATACTTTGTCTAATAAAACTTATTTTTAAGATACCGGTGCAATTTTGTACAATAAGACTTATTTTAAGCTGCTATATCGCCTCATGTTTATTTTTAAGCGACTATTTTGTACGCAGTAAGGTTATTTTTAAGAGGCTATTTTGTCTAATGAAGCCTATTTTTAATGTGCCTACTTTAAGCTGCTATTTTATCCCATAAATATAATATTCTAAGCTGTTATTTTGCTATTAAAATCGCACAATCCGACAAAATCTGCGTTTGTCAACAATCGCGCGCATTGTTGTCCTTCTCTATAGTCCTTCCAAATTGGCAACAGATGTTGGGGAATGTCCACACAAATATTTTGGCAACTTGCTCCTTTTTTTTCAAAAAAAACTGGCAATGCGGAGGGTGCGGCGCCCCGGAAGTGACGTCACGTGACTTAGCCGGGTAAATGCCTCCCTCTCCCACCCCTCTATCTCCTCCTCTCCCCACCTTCAACTCTTGCCAACAATCGATACTGTTCCCGGATCCATAAGACCGGCGCCGCAGACGTCGCGACGTCTGCACTTACCCGCAATTTTCTATTATTTGTTCATTCGCATCAGAAGGTTAAGGAGCTGCTCGGGACAATTTTTTTTTGACACACCCGGTTGTTGGGGCTAGCACGGGAAACATTGCAACAATGGAAATGTTGATTCACAGTGTTTAGTCACGGGTATTTAACCGGGGAGTAAGCGCCAGCAGATTATTCACAGAGGTCTTGTCATATATGAGGCACGAGGTTGCACCACTCACGATGTACCGTCAACTGACAGTTATTAATCAGGTCAATTGTTGCCAACAATAACTATCCGTTAATTATTATTGCAATCAAGGCTCTCGAGTATTTACCCGGGAAAATTGCGAAATTATTGTGGCATTTACGTACCTGGTTGTACCCGCTCATTTTTACAGCTAGTATTTACGTTAATTACTAGTTAATTGCTGCAACAATGGCGTCAATTATTTAATCATTCTCAACAATACGCAACCTCTTTAACAGACGGTTTATTTCAACCTGCCTGTAACATAATTATGGGTACTGGTTCATTTCAATTTCTGGTTCTATAGTTTTTGCGCCCATTCCGTTACAGACAGGTTGCACCAATGACCGGTTCATTCTGACGGCTGGTTTCAGAAACAGATGTCAAAATCGACTGTGAAATTAGACGGAAATTCAGGGTCGAAATTTTCCGTTACGAGTTTCCGCTAAGTACATCTCAATTAAATTTCGCGCACATTCCGTTATAGACAGGTTGTACTACTGAACGGTTCATTGCACTGTCAACTGACGGCTAATTTTTAGAAAAACTGTCACAATCGCTATGAAATTTGGCTTAACCTCACGGTGGAAATTTTCCGCTCAGTACAGGTTAATTGATGGTGTCAACGTATGTCAAAATCGGTTACGTTTGGTCAGAATTTGTCACACGCTTCCAATATCAATTTTTGTAAATGTTTCCGCTAAATACAGGTTTTCCGGTAAGTACAGGTCAATTGCTTGTATGAACATGCTTATTACCGCAATGTCAAAATCAGTCACATTTGGTCCAAATCGGTTAATGCGGCCAAGCTTCATTTTTAAAAACATTTCCGCTAAATACAGGTTTCCGTTATGGACAGGTTTCCATCGCATAAAAATGAGGCCAATATGTCAGTGTCGATTGATTTTTATAACAGTTATAAACCATTTGGTTATATGATCCACAGCCATTTTTGACCACCTGTTTATAACGGACTAATATTGCGCGTACGTGTATGAATGGGGGCAACTTACTTGGAGAAGGTTTTTCGGGAGGAGGAGGAGGAGGCCTGTTCCCCCGACACGTGTGTCCTGCCTGGGAATGTGATCCGGACTGACTCAGTGGAGGCCTTTCCACTGGGTGGAACCAGGGTGGGATAGATAGAGCGGGGGATAAGCCCGCCATCTATACAGAGCTCTCCGCTTGAATATTTCACACACGGTGCCACTGGAAGGGAGACGGACCTTTCGGTTTAGCTGGACGCCCAAACATCCCCGGCTGCTTGTTCATCCTTTATTTGTGTGGAAGGCTCGATAACAGGAGAGATCGGATTTGGTGGGTTCATGGACGGGATGGGGACGGACAGGTCCGGAAGGGGAGGGCCCAAATGGGTACTTAATGGGTTTTAAAATGTAACTAATAAATAGACTCATGTAGCTAATAGACGAATGTAACTAATTAAATATATAACTAATAACATTATATAGCAATGATAATATATGTAACTAATAACATTACAGCAATAATAATAATAATAATAATAATAATAATTGTAACTAATAACTAATAAGTAACCATCACAAAGTTATAATAATTTGTTATTATTTCTAATAAATAATTATTAGCTCCAATAAATATTAGTTCTATAAATAATTATTATATTATTATAACTACTAACCGTATTACAACTAATGAAATTATAATAACTAAAAACAATAATTGCTATTAGTTATTATAATTTTATTGGTTTAGTTATTTGGGGCAAGGGCTATAGTTATATAGTTTTATGTAACTAATAACTACAACTAATTAAGTAATTATAAATAATGTAATGTAACTAATAACTATAACTAATTAAATAATGTAATGTAACTTATTAAATAATTAATGTAACGAATAACTATAACTAATTAAATAATGTTATGTAACTAATGAAATAATATATTGTGACTAATAAAGCTATAACTAATTAAATAATAAGTGGTATGAAGTATGAACACAAAGTAATACATATAAATACTTATAACACGTGAGTACCTAACTACTGATAACATCACTTAAATAAAATAACAAAATATGACTAATAAATTAACACACAAACCGACACAAAATGATCAATAATATAAATAGACACCTACTAAATTAAGAAACTTAGTAATGCAGCTAAAATGAATGAGATATGATCGATAAGTAGATAATAAAAACAGAAGCAAAAGTAATAAACAAAACTAATATAAACCTACTAATTTTAAATACAAGATGAACAAAAAATGAAATGAAAAATGATAGTTATAAATGGAAAATAAGTTAAAGTGGAAAATAATGGGTGTAAATGGATAACATCGCTTTTCCGTCGAATAGGCTGCTATACTCACAATACAAGATGTTGGGGGGAAAAGGGGAGATCTACATAATAAGCGACTATATGTCCCCCGCTTTGATCGGCTCCGATTGATGACCCCCAAATACTCTTTGATTTCTTCCCTGGGAGTCCCCTTGAGCCTGGAGGTCAGCATATGGCCACCAGTAGCCTAGATGCCGCAGGTGGGGGGGTGTTTACCTTTTAAAGTCTTGACCATATTTAGTGCGAAAAAATTTTGTCCCAAAAAAGGGTTGAGGTTGGTCCAAGGGCTGGATCGGCGGGACCTCGACCCGAATGTGGGCCAGTGTCGACCTGCCTGACACCGCTATTCCTTCCTTCCTCAGCACTTCAAGGCTCAACCATTGACATCCCAAAAATGGGCATGTGTCCCCAGGGTGCGATGACACTCGCGGATTTTTCAATGTCACCCATGTTTAATGTCTATTGGCATAGGCCTACTTGGGAGCCAGCTTAGAAATATTCTCTTCCGTTACCCATAATATAAATAATTTATGGGCAATTAAATATATTAGCTACAACCGTTACCCCTTTAAAATTAATGACTAGGTGAACGTTTGTGAAACCTGATTCATATTTACATGTTTCAATGACATAATATTATTTATTACGAATGTATACCTATTTAATGTAGCTAATATATACAAGTACAATCAATACACCAATGTATGGTATGGTTTAATATAAATATGAATATCATTGATAATATAATTATACGTAGTAATATCATAATAGCTCGCGGTCATCAGCCTTTGTGAAACATAGGGTCTATGATTACCTATTATTAATGATATACGGTACCTAATATAATTTGTGGGCTTATTACTATAAAAAATATTTAGAAATAAATTTTATTGCGCAGACTCCTCGACTGTAATAGTCGGTAACAGTAGTCTAATACGTAAGTTATATCAATTATAATGTAAACAATCTGATATATTAGTAGTTTGTTCCATTTGCGAATCAATTAGCAGTTAGCGACTTTCACCCTAAGCTTCTTGTTTTAAATCAGTTATATAGTTATGCAGTGGTTATCAACAGTAGCCTATTAGCTTGTGATATTATCCCAGCAAATTGAATATTCCAATCTGCGAATTTAAATCGATTATTTATTTTGGAACTAGCATTGGTGTAGCCTATTTTTCGCGAAACTTTGAACGACTATTCCAAGCGTATTGAATATTTACACCAGATAATATATTTCGAGATGTACAAATAGTAGCTGCACCAGTGTGTTTCGGCATGGTCAGAGAGCGCGATAATTTTGCCAATATCATTTGCACTGCATCACAATGTGTATTGGCAAACTTGGCAAAACCAAAACCATGCAAGTCCTTATCAGCAACCGGACGCAGCATGTACGTAGTACACCCATATATTTTGCAAACCGCTCTGCAAGGTCACCCTCATCGTCCAGTGTTTTGCCAACATTTTCGCGAATGGCCATTTCACGGCGACTTGCAGCCGGCAGAACAAACGTCTGCGAAATCCATTACCACTGCCGGACACCACATTGCACTTAAAAGCAGAGGCCCGTGTCACTCGCACTTGCCCAACTTCGTCCCCCCTCTAGCAACGCTGCTGTGCCCCTATACTGATAGCAACTTAACTTAGCCACACGTGCATTGCAAATAAAGGACCGGATCTCTGGCCACTATACACTGCATGCGACTTCATACCTCAGTCATAGAGTTATTTCTTCTTATATATTAAAATAGCCATTTCATTCTTTCAAATATATTATAGCCATTTCTTTCTTTCAAATTATAGCCATTTCATTCTTTCAAATTATAGCCATTTCATTCTTTCAAATATATTATAGCCATTTCATTCTTTCAAATATATTATAGCCATTTCACACACACACACACATTATTTAAAATTGCAGCTATACATTGTAGGCTAACTATTCTATTATTATTTTCTATTATAGTTATTGAACTGGTTTAAATAACTATTATAATAGCTTTAAATTATAATTTATAATATTATAATATAATTGTAGCTATTTTATTATTTCATACTGTAGTTATTGTAATTACTTTAAATGGTACCTATAATGATTTTAAAATGTAACTATTATACTTAGTTATTATATTGGGTTGCATGATAACTTATAATTGGTTCACATGATAACTATTATAATTGGTTCACATGATAACTATTATAATTGGTTCACATGATAACTATTATATATATATATTTTTTTACGTTACCCCGTGATAAGGCGGAGCCTTTTTAGGGGGGTGGAATACCACCATTTCACTCCATTTTCATATATTAACTTCATTCACCGGTGCAAGGAGTCAAGGATGTAGGGTAAGGATAGGGATTTTTGAGGAGGGTGCAAGTGCAAGGTCTGTAAAGGGGTCATGTGCTGTTCCCCAGGAGGTTATAGGTTGCCAGACACCTCCTTGGTGCAGGTCAGAGACCCTCCTGACGCAGGTGAAAGGAAAGTTCCCCAGGCGGGGATCGAACCTGGGGCCTTTCACTCAGCAAGCCGAGACGTTACCATCACGGCCACCACACCTCCCCCTGATAACTATTATAATTATTGTTTCAAATAATATTTTGTTGTTTCGAAAAGTTGTATGTAACGTGCAAAAATATTACTACGTAATTCGGCCAAGGTCTCGATATAACTTGCATGTTTGCGACAGATTCTATTGGCGGAAGCGACAACAACAAAAATTGCAAAAAAAAAAAATCTAGTGTACAAGTATGACTACCGTGCGCAATCTGTAATTGTCGACCAGGAAATAGCCTTCGCTGATTTTTACGACATGCAATAGAGTTCGGGTTGGCAGAAAAGAGTGTACATTATATGCAATTACACATGCTCAGCAGCTGCTGCTTGGCTTTAATGATCATGCGACGGAAAATTTTCGCGGCGCAATTGGTTTGATTTTAATT
>JYFJ02005296.1:0-25881 GCA_000934665.2 Catajapyx aquilonaris
CGACAAATGTCCCCACAATTGGAACTGGTCCCCACAGCTACAGTAAAACCACAGACTTCCGTCCCCAGACCTTAGTCAAGACCTGATCACACACACAGAAAAAAATTCTGGATCCCCCACTGAGAGGGGTAGGCACGACACCGATTACCTTATTTACATTTTTCGAACGACAAATGGAGCTCGTCATACCAACACAAACTATGGTAAGATCAAAACTTTAAACATTTCTTACCATTTCAAAACTTAAGTCATTCAGATATGTCTACAAGTTTTTGAATTATATAGGGTTTTAAAATCCGAGCATACTTTTTCGATCACCTTGTATTATTAAGGCAAGACATTACAGCGTTTCAAATGTAGTAGGCCCTCCTGTAGTCTGGGAGTTTAAAGGTTTTATACGTTCGCATAAGTTTGGAATGTAGAACAAAATTAAGCCACTGAATTGGGTTTAGTGGCAAAACGAAATTAGTTATGGTTTCAGTGATTAAACAAGCTATTTTCATAGTTACATTATGATTACAAGCATGAAGGTTGCAATTGATGAAGCCAAAACATGCGATAGTTCTTGCATCACCTGATCTGACAAAAAGGGGTGGACACATCTTGCATCCAGAAAAATACAGAAAACCTGCCCCGATAACGGTGAGTGTGTGCAATGGCTCGTAAGGTCCGTCGCATACTGATCGTGAGACCTTGAACAGAATGGTGCAATTGGGCGTACGTCTGGTGTTCTCTTCCTCGTACCGTATGCTTTTGGCTGGCAAACAGGTCACGAACGAAGGAGGTCCGGACAGGACGGGGTGTAGGTGATGTGTGTATGCCCACCGCTGGCCCAGGTCCGCATTCCTTAACTTTGACACTGGACATTGTCGCCTATTCCCCAACTGCGGGGTGCCTTCCTTCAGACAACCCATTTGAAAATGCGCTTTGTCACTTTTGTAACAAGCACTATTTTTATCCTTGACAATTTTCAATATATGCCAATAAAACTCGAATTATGCAGAAAATATCTCCTAACATATGTAGCCTACAGTACATATTCATAGTGCAAATGGCCCCGCCCATTCGCCACCTTATCTGACTGTAATACTTCGGATCGACGATCGTGATAACTGAAGGCGATAAGAGTTCCGAAAGACGCGGAGTTGTCATGCCTTGAGTATGATAATTTCAGAGATACCTTGCGTCAAGTGCATGACATATGACAACTTCGCGTCACGGCTAGCTTCTTATCGACTTCAGTTATCCGGAGTGGGTGACATTCAGATAAGGAGGTGGGTGGGAGCTGTCTTTAAGCAGAGGTTGAAGAATACCATACCCACGTCCACTTGCAATAAGTGGAAAAGGTTGTTTATTGCATTTTCCACTTACTAGCCTGTTTTCAATTACCTTGTGTAGTGTGGAAACCAATTCTTTCTATTTTAGTGGTGAGATAATCAATTTATTAAGTGGAAGAAAACCTGTTCCACATACATTAGATTTAAGTCTATTGCTGATGTCACTTTGAGATATTCTTTGGCGAAGCCATTTCAAAGAAATAATGTGAATCTACTAAGATAGCTAAATGATTATACGGTATGAGTCAATGGTAGTAAGTAGTTGACCAAAATAATAACCACCGGAGTACTGAGACCCAATCCTATCAACAAAAGTTTTTTTTAAATCATTTTTTGCCTTACCTCAGTACTTTTCGTCTCTTAGCGTCATGCCTGTTCAATGCAGTGTAACAAACATTGACACCTTAATAATAATAATCTCTTATATGCTATTCACCAAAATCGGAAAATAAAATAAAATAAGTGCGATTTTAAAACATTGTAAGCAAAGACCGCAAAGACCAATCTGTTATGTGGTACAGTACTGCCATGTGTAGGCCTATACCAAGTACACGTTCATATAATGGACTCCAAGTAAACGAGAGAAAATAAAAAAGTAACGTAATTTTATTTGTTAAAAGCCACTTAAATGATAGTGCCCCAATATTTGTATAAGAATAATGGTAGCTTTGTTTATTTAATACATGAACCCCACTTTACCTTATCTTTAAAAAGTAGGTTATCAGAAGACATTTTGTACTAAAGCCAATTTTGCAACACAGCTGCTCTGAAAGACAGTTTCCTGCGTTTATTGAACCACCGACAGCATCACTGATTTTACTATCTTTTCCGATAAGAACATAACATCTTTCTAGAAGGACAAAAAGAGGTGACTGTCACTGAGTGGAAGAAGGGGAGAATGGAAGGAACCTTTTTCAAGACTTCCAGCAGAGGCAATGTACACTGTACAGTATTTGTAACCAAAACCCGCATCTCACTGTAATTATCATTGCAAAACTTCTCTGGCAGTGCATGTATAGGTCGCAGGATGTTATGTTAAAAATTTGTTGAAACAAGTTATGTCTTCCATCTTTCATCTACGTAACCAATCTAGAAAAATAACACTATTTATTTTGCCCTATAATGTGATAGAATATTATAGGCCCCTACTGAATATCTTATGACAATGTTTAAAAGGATGTGTGGAGTGGTGTGCAATCAAGTTGAGTTTTCCTAGGAGTGCATTTTTCATCGTGATGATACTGAGAAGTCACTAACTTGTCAGACGAGATGTAATGATCATACAGCTTTTATATCACAGGTTTATGCAACATTGTTTGCCTCAGTCACACCCTCGCCTAGCTGCTGTAGGCCTTGAGAAGTTGTTCTGCAGAGCCGCCGCCTGGCAACGTATATGATGTTGCTGGCAGTAAGGTTCCAATTAGGCTGCAGTTGTAGTACAGAAAGATGGGGAATGAAACCAATTATAATTCAACATATTCTAGACCCAATCAATGATAAGTAGTAATTTTCCTGTTCCAAGAGCCTCCTTATTAATGAACGAAGTTATTTGATTTGGAAAAATATGCATTATTTACCAGTTGGAATAATTGTAAACTCCAATTTTATTCTGACGAAATTAATTTTTCTTGAAACTATCTCTTTAACCCTCTGTTTTATTAGGGGAATTCGGAGGCAACGCGTTTCTGACAGTGAGTGCATAGCCACTTCGACTCCGCAAACTGCATTGTGATGTACTGTGTAAATCTCATGCACACCTTTAGACAAAGTTGATTTGGCCCCTCAGGGTCGCGGGTGACTGAGCGGCTCATGTGGGATACCTTTGATGCAATAAATAAATATACCCTACTGACATTTTCATCCCATGATATCTGCTTATTCTGATAGCGTATCAAAAGGAGCTTTATTGGTTTTGTTATGTTCTCATGTGCGTCAGAGCCGGGCAAACAAGGGATGTTTAAACTAGCAAGTTAGTATAGTAGTGTGCCTCATTTTCATTTCATGTGTTTTCTACCCTACAAAATATATGTGGATTGTACCGGTATACCAATATATATTAGTTCAAACTGATATTTGTGAAACTATTACATTCATCTAGTACATAGCAAGAATTTCGTTCAAAGTCACAAAATGCCAAAAGCATGAAGCCTCCGAGGCTTAATATTTCTTGAACACTGCGCGACTCAACAAGCCTGGTGTGTGGTCTCTCTCGCGTGACCAATCATGGCAGATGTAAAATAGTAATGTTTGAACATCCTAATCTTTTCAAATTACTGATATCAGCCCAGACAAATGAATTCCTCCTCATCTTTTGGTGCTTGTAGTATTCGGATGATTTCCTACTTTTCTTATTTTCACTATTACGATACCACCGCGGTTCAAGTTTTATTTACTAGCCCGCGGGCTAGTAAATAAAACTTGAACTTTAGAGGATTTTTGTCCTAGGCCTGGAATGTCCACAGATGTCCAAAGCGAGACACTGGAAAAATTCCGCTTATTTTCCACCTCCCATGTACCGTACCCATAAATGCCATGTGAACTATCCGCATACCAACCACTACATCCAATCCACATGCAAGAAGCCGAGACCAAACACCAACCTGCATCATTTTGTGTCACTAATGATCAGTAAGTTTCATTTCTCCCCCCCCCCNCCCCCCCAGAACACTCACGCACGCACCTTCTCCTACTCCTGTCACGTTACAAACAAGTTGTCGTGGAACAAGTGGAACAACCTCGTTTTCAGGTCACGAGGCCGTGAAACCCCAAGGAATTTTCACTCGGATTTGAATGGTTATGAAAAAGAAACTGGTTTCTCCCAAGCCAATTCGCAATCGTAAATAGGTCTCCCTTTTGGAATGCCCCCACCATTTGAAAACATCCAACTAAAGGACACCCCAGCATAAAAATAATCCGCAATGTTCCTTTGCGGGTCAAGTGACCCCAAGTAGAAGGTCCAAAAGATTGAAAGAAAAACCCCGTGAAGTAAATTTTCGGCCCATGCATGGGTCTTTTTATTTCCACCCTAGTCATAAATTCCCAGGGTATGACGCGAAAGCAGGCATTTGCTGTTAGATCACTTCCATAAATGTCAGGCTTTTCCACCTGGCCTAGGTGGTTGGAGGAGGGGTTTACCAGCATGAAGTGGAGGAGTGTCTGTCGCCTTCTCCGTGGATGAGAAGCCTGTTTGGTGGAATTTTCGTGACCCAACTCATCACTCGGCGACGGAGGTGGCCGATTTCGCACACATCGGGGCATCGATATTGTTCAGGGTTCAATATTATCTGGCCATCGTCTGCCGTGCCTTATGAGGGGGGAATTTTACGGCACTTTGATACAGACTATGTTATTAAAGTTGGGGTTTGATGATTTAAATTGGTTTTTCAAGCCGGACAGCAATCGTGGTTGGAACGTCAGTGTTGCGATATGTGCCCATTATTTTGGATATAAATGCCGAAATTTTTTAACCCCCCACCCTGTAATCATATTGGTATGTGAGAAAGCAACACCCGACATATTAGTTGAGGGAGTATGTAAAACGGGTACCACATGTCTATAGTGTTCATGGGAGAGAAGAAGAGGGCTTAGAGAAAATGAAAAAAAAAATGAAGAAGAAAGAGAGAGAAGCAGTTTTGATCGCATGATGAGGAAGAAGCCGGTTGACCTCGAGGGTCCGGCCAACTTGGCTGAGATTACCGCATTCCTGGAAGATGAAAATTCTTTATTCAAGCCTATCACGCTCTCACGATTTCCCATCATACCCCTTCACACACTCCCCAAGCATGTTGTTATGTAGTCAGATACGGTCTTCAAAAGGGGTGACTTTCCCGAAGGGGTTTTTGGGGGTGGGTTGAAACCACCTCGAGGTTGGTTTATTGAAGGGGGTTGCAAGGGCTGGGAGAAGAGAGAGAAGGAAAAAAAAACAACAACATGGGATTTATGGCTACGAAGGAATTTTTCCAAGCCTCTCCCATCTTGACGCTTTTTTTTGTCTTTTTTTACCACCTGTTCGAACGGTGTACAGATTCCAGAAAATTCTTATACTGAAAAAACTTTATTAGCTGATGTGCTGTACATTCAGTTGCGATTGAAAACATCCAAGAGGAACTTAGCAAGTCCGTAACATCCGGACTATGACATCAACAGTTATCAGATTGTCAACTTCACATTACTGGTTACAGCATAGAGTGGAGGAAGCTTACTTACAATTGTCCAATACAGTATATGGCATCATTACTAATATAGTAAAATCCCTGCTAATGACCGCTTGTAAAGGTGGGTATCCCACAGACGATTTTCCTCTTACATATGAAAAAACAACTGCACAGAAATGCCACCCAGTGTCAATATTTATGTTGCTTGTCTTGCCATGTGGTCTGGCATATGGTCACAGTTGGTTGGGCACAACAGAATCCTATCAGAGTGGACCATACTAACTTTAACACCTGAGATTTTTTTGAGAACAAACTGGGAGCTGGTGAATAAATTTTCAGCAGGAACCATTTTTGTTCTATTATGTTACACACAAAATGTATAATACATTGCATTTTTATTGAAATAATACCGTAAATTGGGCGCTATGCTAGAGCTACCGTTGCCATTGCCCATTCCATTAGTAGTTCAGCATATTATGTAGAGTACAGTCAGGTGGACCATGATGTGTACATATAAGACTCAAATAAAACTGTCTCACCTAAGAATACTGAAAAATAAATTTTGTGTGGATACCCATCTACATACGTACATGGGTTAGACATAATAATAGGTGGCCCTGCGAAAAGTGATTGAAACTTTGCGTCTGTTTTATTTGAAAACTGGAAAGGTTACATAGTTTTGAAGCTCTGCCAATGTACATTTGTCGACGTATCCATATGATGCAAAAATCATGAGAAGGGGAGAGAAACAAAAGACGAATGATACCCCCCCCCCCCCAGGCCCAATTTTTGACCAGTGCCCCATCCTTTTCTGAAAACGAAACAGTTACAGATATGAACCGGACTTAGTTTTGAAGCTCTATCGATGTCACTTTGTGTAATATAGAGATGGACCAAAATTACTGACAGAGGGCGGGAGGAGGATAGAAACGACACCCCCCCCCCCTCCCTGGCACTGCTTTAATGCTTTCCGACCCACTGCTAGTTAGTAGTTACTGCTAACTTAGCAGTACCAGTGCCAAATATGATACTGCCAAGTTAGTAGTAACTAGTAGGGGGACGAAAATTCGACCCAAACTTACTATGCATTATTTTGTCCAACCTCTTCTCAGATTTAGTGCCGGGGAAGGTGGGTGTCGTTTCTATTTCTTACCCCGCCCCCTGTCAGTAATTTTGGTCCATCTGTATACCACCAAGAGCTAATATATTAATTATTGATACCACACAAAGTGACATCGCTAGAGCTTCAAAACGCAGTCAAGTTCATACCTGTAACTGTTTTCGTTTTCAAATGAAAAGGGTGGGACACTCTAGTCAAAAATGGGGCCTGGGGGTGGGGGTGAGGGTATCGTTCATCTTTTGTTTCTCTCCCCTTCTCGTGATTTTTGCGTCATCTACATACCTCGACAAATTTACATCAACAGAGCTTCAAAACTAGGTAAAAGTCATATTTGTAACTTTTCCAGTTTTCGAATAACCACAAAATTTCTACTGCTTTTCACAGGGCCCCCTGTTATTCTGTCCAACCCCTGTGTAAGTTATAAGAGCTGATCCACCCGTATAGGATATTACCAACTGAGTTACTCTGTGCAAAAGTTTCTCCGACGGAAAGTTGATTTTTCCTAAACTAACAACGACATTGCAGTGTAATACACGTCTTTTGTATTATTCCACCAATTGCGTGCCGTCCATGTAATAATATTAAAAATAACATTTACACTATATTATCAAAAAAATACATATCAACTTAAAATACGTATCATACATGTACTATTTCCAGGTATTCCGTGTTTTGTAATTCTACTTATATAATAATGCTATGTAATATATTGTGCTATCTAATCTTAGTTTGCACTGTCAAAAATACACGTATTTCCAGCTCTTCTCTTCACACACTGGTGGGCCTTCAAGAGTATACAGTAGATTACCTACATCTAATAATCAAGATCACATTCAGGTAGAGGTCCATAAAGTTTTTCGAATGTTAGGGAGCTATAAGAAAATACTGCTAACAAGTTTCCTTGTGTGCGCAACATATTCGCCATTTCTGCAAACTTGGAATGGCTGGCACGTATCACATGATATACACAATATGACGCCCGATGTTCAATGCTAGTCAGTCTATGACAACTACTACCAACTCATTCACACGATAGTTTCTATATCCTGCACAATCCTGAGGTTTGGCTGGTTGATGACTAGACCCGGCCTAGTTTGAGGCCTGCACCTCCTGGGAGGTTTAACCACACTCCGGGCCTTCCTCCGTATTTGTCTAGAAGGCAAAGAGGAGCTTCTGGCCCGATACCGCCTTCGTACCTGTCTCCTCCTCACCCTCCGTCTCTTCCCCGGGTCATCCGGAGTAGCCTGACCCCCCCTGGGTGGGTCACTACTCATCAACCATGCCCGAACATACTCCAACCCGGAAAAGTCAGCCCGGAGCAAACTGGCCATATTATGAGGAGGACTAGGCCAAGTGGTGCAGGAATCTACCGAATCCGGATAATACCCAGTACACTCGCTCGGTGACGGATAATCCGTAGTGGAACTGTCTGGTTGGGGCACCTGGCAGTCGGTCAGCAGTGGGTCGTGCGAGTGTAGGCACGTGGCACATACCACCTGCAGTCTCTTCTGCGCGTGGAACAACCCGGGAGGTTTGGTTCCGGGTGTGGATTTGTCCCCCCAGATGTATATCCCGTAAGACGTGGGACTAGTGTCGAACATGGTACAGTGGCATGTTCGTGGCGGTGGTTCAGAAGTGGACGGGGCGGTCACAACTGGAGCTGACTCAGGAGCGCCATCTTTCTTGGTCACGGTACCGCAGGAGAGGGAGCTGAAGCTGGTCACTGATTCCGGAGGGTTGTCGTCGCCTACGCATACGCCACCGGGCTTCTGGCCTGCCTCCAGAGTGTTCGTGTTGCGGCTGTTGGACGACCCGTTGTCTGTTGACCTGAAGACAAGATGTCCGATTAGGAGTTTGGCATAATTTTCTATACTTGTTCTGAAAAGTCATTTTCATTCCGCTTCCATTTACGATCCATCATTATCACGACAATCAATTATGCTAATTTTAAATATTCGTGAATTAGCCTATAGGTTATTAGCAATAGATCTACTAGTAGTGCAATCATGAGCATATTAACAGCGTACCACCGCTGCTAATGTGAAAGGGCTATACCACTCGCTGAAGAATAAACGTCAGCTTCAAGGTGCTATGAGCCACCTCCCTTTCCCCTACAATTTTCTCTGGCTGTTTCGAAGAAAAGTATACGTATCATATAGATCCGCATGTGGTAGACGAAGCTTGTCTGAGAATGAAAATTTCACAGAAATAATTAGAGGATCCGGGAGCTTCCTCTTTTTATGGCCTTTCGTTCAGTAAAGTACTTTTATCGAACACCCCCAACAAATTGGGCACCAGTTGGTTAGTTAGGGTCAAAGTCATGGAATTTTCCCAAGGTAACCAACTGGTGCTTTATTTTTTGCTGTGCCCTTCGTAAGAGAACAATGTGATGGAAAAGTATACTTCAAAGGCTATAGTGTAAAATATGCATCTCCTACTCCTTCACTTTAAATAATGTGCAATCATGACCCCTTTACCGACATTGCACTTGCACCAATGTTCCCTCCCCAAAAAAATCCATATATCCTTACCTCATGTCCTTTCATCCTTGCACCGGAGTTAGAAGAAAAAATCAGAAAATTGAAGGAAAAATGGTGGTATTCCACCCCCCCCTATAAGGGCCTATGGCCCTATCACGGTAACGTACAAAAAATGTGCAATATTACAACAAATGGCACTTTCAAATGAACCAATAATACATAATATTATGCATGGCCACATGAAGCTCATAAAATCATTTAACATGGTCAGAATAAGTTTTAAATCCGTCAGCAATGATCGGTGTGTACAATATTGGATTCGCGAAAAATAAAATTCCTTTCAATCAATGATGTGATAAGCATCCTTCTATGAAATATCGCATTTGCATAATGAAATGTTTTGCTCACAATTCTAGAAACGTTTTATTTAAATACTTGCGAATCACTTCCGATCACGTCTAATTTTCCCTTAATTTTGCATTAATATATGAATGCAGTATAGAACTTGAATATAACGCCTTCCGTTATTCATGTAAGGTTCCCTGGGATAAAGGGCGTATGAAATTCTCGGGTCTGACATTTCCATAAAGTTCAAAATAGCGGTACTAATTTATTTGCACTTGGGATAGACAAATTCGGTGATACTGTGCAACGTTGATATAACGGATCACATTTTTGGTCGGTTGGTGTTAAAAGAGTTTGTCTGTTACTTTGTAGAGTGCAGGCTACTTTTCAGTTGACTGCAACGCACATTCCCCATGCACTATCGAAGGTGTCGAGTGTGCCACCCCCACTTAAGAAAAACTTACTAATCCCGTAGAAAAGGTCAAATTAAATGGGTCATCTCACACTTCGCACACTAATGAATCTCTGCATCATAGGCAATCAAGGTTGTCGTGAGGAAAGACAGGAAATTCCGGGCTGCCAAGGGCAGTTTGGAATAGCAGCAGTCATTGAGAAGGTATTGTTTGATTTACTGGGAGATAGTTATGAACCCATGAATTTCCACAGGTTCCATGATTCCTGAGTTTTCAATGGGACTTGGGACAAGTGGAAATTCATGGGTTTAAATCGTGGACATGCAGATGAAATCCACTATGTCCAATTTTGTCAGTTTTGAGTTATTTACACCACTAAGCAGCACCCCTTTTTTCGTTATCGCCTGGTGAATACCTAAACTAAGATTCATAATAAACCAGCAAGCCAGTATTTTCTGCCTTCACTAGCATGGAAGCAAGCACAAGGTCAAATATTTGCTTTGGATTATCTCGAAACTTGTATTTTTTTGGGACTTATAGTGGATTTCTTTCTATGGACAAGAATTTAAAGTCATATATTGCTTTTAAAATAAGTGGAATAAAAATATATGGGAAAGAGTAACCCCTACTGGAGTGCGGGAGGCGGCAGGGTGAGTGATGGCTGGGGGGCAGCTTGGCTGTTTCGCAAAGGTAAGGATGCAAAGATTGATTTTTTGGATTTTGGAAGGGATATGCTGTACCAACCTAACCTAACCTAACCTAACCTTCCTTCCTTGCGGATACGGACCCATCTTCAGCCATACAGACCTATCTTCAGCGGATACACGCCTATCCTTTATCCTTGCCTTTGCGACACAGCCTGCTGTCCCCACCGACTACTACCCTCTCGACTCCCGCACGCCAGTAAGGTCAACATTATCCGTATAATACTTTTAATATCAAGTTCAAAAAGGGGGAGGTGTGGTGGCCGAGATGGTAACGTCTCGGCTTGCTGAATGAAAAGTCCCAGTTCGATCCCCGCCTGGGAGTTCCCTTTCACCTGCGTCGGAGAGTGACTCTGACCCGCACCTTGGAGGTGTCTGGCAACCTAACCGCCTGGAGGATTGCACATGACCCACACATAATGAAAACGCACTTGCACCCGTGTCCCCTCCCCAAAAATCCCTATCCTTACCCAATGTCCTTGATTCCCTGCACCGGTGTTCGAAGAGAAAAATGAAAAATAATACCGAAAATATGGTGATGTCCCGCCCCCCTAAGAGAGCCAATGGCTCTAGCACGGGGTAGCAAAAATAAAAAATAAAAATAAATAAATATCAAGTCCAAAATAAGTTCATTTGAAGACTTGAAATGCAAAACTACCATGAGGTCACATTTTCTTCGAAATTGATCTACAGGGAGGCATTCTGTAATCCTGCCATCGAATATTGTATTTTCAGGTGGTCAATTTTCTTATAGAGAAATTCTTGAAAAAAATCATCAATTAGGGAACATGCAATCATTAATTTTCAAACCCTTATATCTCGAAATTAGTCAAATGCGACTCTGATCGTTGTGCATGTCATGTATTCATTTGAGGTGCAGTAACTTACATCCGCGTTCTACTGTTAGGTAGATGATAAGGAAAAATTTATGAGGAGGTCATTATTAACCAATTAGCATTCATGAAGCCATAAAAACGGTCGTCCTTATTATGCATCTTAGTACTTAGGAGCTGGAAAAGTAATGGCAGAATCATGTTACATTTTCTGTTTCTCTCGGTGTAGAGCTGAAAGATTAGTAAGTCAGTTGTGAGCAACATCGCCTTAGTGTTCTCTTTAGCGGACAATTAAACCACGAGTAGTTTGCTTCATGTGTTACGGAATTTATAGAATTAATAATTCATACCCCGTTATCAGCCTATCGGCTCTTTAGGGGGGAAGTTTTTTGTTTTGCCTGGAACTCTTTGCTTTCATTTTACTGCGCTTTTTGGGATAGGATAGGGACGGAAGGAAGCGGCTGTGGCCTATTAATTACGGAAACAACTCCGGAATTTTCCTGGAAGGACCGTGGGAAACCACAGAAAACCACGGTCAGAGTTGCCGACCCCGGGATTCGAACCCAGGACCTCCCGATTAGCAGTCGGACGCCTTATCCACTATGCCAACCTGCTTCGGTAGAATTTATAGAATTGTGTTGCAGTAACCATACCCTGTATTACTGAATATGGGGTAATTATAGTTGTACTATACTATGTTGATGATGATTTCTCCTCTAGGATCACGGTGGTTAGAGACACAGCCTTCCACATTCGAAGACCCGAGTTCGATCGCTGAGTCGGACGGAGGAATTTCTCATATGGGAATAGTTTCAATGGGTTCTCTCCGTATACGCCTAACCTTTTTGGAAATTCTCCCGTTTCCTCCTGAAATTAAAATCCATCAACAGCACAACAATGGAATAAAGTCGGGTCCAGTGAAATATTCCCTATAAGTTCCAGTTGCACCGCCCGCACCCCCAGGAAACTTTTCCAGCTGAAAAAAGAGCCAGAAAAGTTAAGTTATAATTGACAACTCACTTTCCTGGCTCTTTTCCAGTCGGAAAATATTCCTGGAGGAAGTGCAACTGGACCTAAGAGGCCCCAGACCTATATCACAGGATGTAGTACCGTATTTATTTTTTGTTTATTTATTTATTTTCGCCGTCCATAATATGATAATATAGCCTATACTTGGTTGCAGAAGGCATTGAATTCTGACTTGTAAGGCAAATTCCCGCTCTGATATAGGCGCTGATACATGATGTGTAACCACGACCACGTAAGAATATGAAAGCTTGGCACATGGCAACCGTGTAACTTCTGAAAAGCCTTTGGTATCGTAAGCAGCGTAGTCTGATTTCTGAATGTGATCATTTGGGGTGAATTCCACTTTAGTTCTGTATACGGGAAGAGGAACGAATGATATTAATTTTTAAAAGCTGAAGATATGAAATTCCCTATTCTAAGATATATTCCAGAACTGTTATTGTAATTGCGAGACCTTAGAAACAAACGTAGTATTTCCTACAAGCGTCAGCGAGAAAATAGTTTGGACCAGATATGGCAATATTTTTATTCGACAGGACCATGTCCCATCCAATTTCGTCTGCACATCAAGTTTTTATTTTCAACAAGATCCGAGTACCGAGTCACATTTTGGTTGAACCTGAGTTAAGTATTCTTTCTTTGAGACAGCAATTGACACGTATTTGGTCACAGTCGAGTAGGTTTTATGCCAAATAAATTACATTCTCGTAACTAATAAAGGACTCCCACACACTCAAGGGATAATGTAATCTACTGTAGAACTATTTCAAACTGTAACATCTAGAAATCATTCCAATGTGACTCTCTCTGAGAGTTCTAAAATTCTGATCATCATAAATTATGTGTAGTATTGACATAACGCCAACATACTTTTTCGGCATGCTCAGATTGGTCAAACTCCTGACCTGCTCTCTCTTCACTTCCGTGAAATTGCTGAACTTAGCTCCAGAAACATTAGGCTGTGAATGACAACAATGACCAACTGTCATGTCAGCCAGCAATTATTGCCAGTACGGTCTACACCACAATATTACGACTAAATGGCATAAAATTACGATTAAAGATAAAAAAGTACGGTATTTCTGCAGCCAAGATGAATATGGAACACCTCCCGCGTCAGAAAAATTAATTCGTGGTTTAATTAACACCAACACAAGAAAAATTAGGATAGACTACTTACCAGCCTGGACTGACAATGTCCGCCTTCCATGAGGCAGACGTGGGTGTCCTCGTGTCCCGATTTGTGTCCTTTGCATTTGGCACTCGCCTGGTGGCACCCAACACGTGTTGAATCTCCCTGATGTTAATGTAAGTGTTGGTGGGCCTCTCCCGTTGCTCACTTTTGGTCCAGGTCACTTGGCTATGAGGGGTCCACGGTAAGCAAATCCCGCCTTCGCTGGCCTTCAGGAGACCACTGGTGCAGTTGCATAATCTGCAGGTAGTAAGGAGCACCAAAAGCAAGGCACCTACAAGGGTGCCAACACCTGCCACACAAGCAGTGTCCATCTTGAATTGCAGCGGTTGTGGACTGTAGTAACACCACAAGAGTATCTTAGCTACGTTTTCTAAAGTGGTCAGAACGTGGAAAGTCACCACGCCGAACAGGTCCCGTTTGCTTTTGATGCAATGCAAATGGAGGTAGAACATGAGCACATAGGCAGAGAAACAGCAGTGTAGAAGCGATGTCTGCTCCGTGGTTTGCCGTCCAGTCTTGTCGTTTCTTCTGCCCGAACTTGGCTGTACATTGTCTGAGCAACCTAGAGTCCTCAGCCACAAAAAGGACACCAGGCAATGGCACAGGGCTACCAGGACGAGCCAGAAGTGGAAGACTATTGCGAACGCTGCGCAGGCCACCAGCCGACTCCAGAGAAAGCAGGACACTTGCACACAGGTCAGACACTTTTTCAAAACCGACACTGACACACACTTGTCCTCGACTTGTCCATTGGCCTGAGGCGCTGATTCCGCACTGATTGGTAAGGAGATGCTCGCCGCTGCGAAGACCAACTGAAGACCAATGGCTCCTAGGGCCCGTATGTCCAAAGCTTGGCTCCACAACACTATGCCGACTTGCAGCGTGGTCAGAGGTAAGGTCTGGATATGCACCTGAAAATTAACTGACAGTTAAACTTTGAAATCACTCCACACTTTGCAGCTAATCACCTGAGCCAATCGAAGCAGGCGAAACTCAGCGACGTCCGCAGCATCGAAAGCCAGCCGCAGTTTGAGGTACCTCCAGACATGCGCCAGAAGTGCAGCGTGCATCAGGTAGCAAACCACTTTGCCGCATCGTCGTCCTGCAAAGTCCAGTCCTCGACACACCCAAACCAGGCTGAGACCATTGAAGGCCAGTAGGGACGCCAGCAAAAGGACAGAATGAGCCACCTGCAGGCTACTCCGTCCTCGAAGATAGTAACAAAAATACAGCTGGGCTCCCAATTCCACCACTTGGAGGACGAAATGGGACGTCAAAGAGCGTCGCAGCGACGTCGATTTCATCTCTTCCGACATCTGCAGGTAACACCAAATTACACCCCATCTTATGTACCCCCAAAAAAACCAGTACGCACCTTATCGTCAGGTAAAGTCATCCCTGAGGCAAGCTACCCAATTTCATCACCCCTCATCAGTGGACCTTCTCTTCTACCCAGCACCAAAAGGTCGGGAAGGCCAGCAGGGTCGTCGGACATATCCAGAGCGACTCAGCGCAGGACCATGCTTCACCCCGGTTGGGGCAGGGGTCCAATAACAGTGGGTCGCCGGTGACGGGCCAACGACGGGCTGACAGCATCCGCCCCTGCAACTATACAGGTTGATGCCAGAGATATTTATGGGGGTAAGGGACATTGAGAAAGATTCTGCGCTGGCGTCCCGCCGTTCGCCGGTCGTTTGTCTCGTGCAGAGAAAGTCTCGGGACCTGGCCGCGCCAGATATGACGGCATCCATTATAATTTAGTCGTGTCGCGGCATATATTTATGCCCCCGCTTACACCTCGAAGCTCCACGGGGGGCAGACGGCCACCCTGGCTCCAAAGGGGCTTTTGGAATTTTTGCCTTTTTTCATGATTCGGCGGCAAAAACTCGGCGCGAGGTCACTTGTACTAGCGGGGTCGTCAGGTTCAGGGTGCGTGGTTGCTCTCAGTTATGTCATATTTTGGCTGTTGCGCTTGGTAATTGCGACTTCATACTGGGACGAAATTCAGGACCTGTTTCTCGGGAAAAACTTCGCGAATGTTTGGCAAACTGGAGAGTAAAATACAAAAATTAAATTGTAAATGTTGCAATTAAATCAGTGTATCCGCAGCCCCCTTTACTTATGGTACGAAAACAATGGATTCAGTTGACAGTTGATCCTAAAGATTTTCTCGTAATTTATCTCGCTGTAAACGGATGTGTACGGATGGGCGCTAAGAAACAGTAACGTTTATACTTTGTGTTTCATAATTTCCCTCCGTATATATCGGCGAAAATGTCTTTTCAGAAAAGAAGTGCAATGTGTTCAAAATCACTGTGACTAAACAATATGATATTTTCTAACTAAATTGTTAGTGTAATATTTTAGTCAGACTTTATGGCTCAGACACACTTTTTCTTCTGACGGTCATAAGGGCCTGGGCCAAGAACATGCGCCGAGTCCGATTCCTCCAAGATAGATGACGAAGAAAACTACTCCCTGGATGGCTTGATGTCCACTTTGCTCAGCTGGTACTATAATCATTATGAGACCAATCAGGAGCACGTGAGCCGCCATGTTGGTGCGATTGAGCCGATGACAAGCGAACGAAACATGAATCTTTTATGACCCCTCTGGAGAGAGGGGTTTACTTTTTTAGAAACGGACTTGTAGTAAAGCCTGCCCACATCACGCCAATATCTTTAAGTCCTAACCTCCCCTATACTCACCCCCCTCCCCCTATCTTCCTTTGCTGGTTTTATGGCTGCCCAATTCTCACTAGACTCGCTTATTACGTGCAAATGCAATTAAGGGTTTACAACAGGCGCAGAAGATTTTTTTTTAAAGTGCCAAGTTGCTTTCTTGGTGGAACGTGGGTAGGACAATAACTAGGCGGGCATGAGAGTTGGGGGTGGGTTACACTCCACTATGTGAGAGCCTTGTCATTGGCACGCTGATCGTAAATTAAAGGTGGGCCGGAGGATGACCAGAGTTGTTGAAAGGGGCATCATGGCCGGTTTGGCTACAAAATTGCCTTGTGTCCTATACCCAATTCCGTATTTTTTAAATCTTAAAGATTTTGGATAGGGAGATAGAGCACATATGGAAAGTTGAACATGTAGGCCAGTGCTAGGGGGCTGGTTTGAGAAACGGGCCCAACCAGCAACCTTGTCCAAAAAGGTTGCTTAGGACCCTTTTTCCGCCATCTGCCATGCGGGGCACGCAGGAATTTCCACATGAAAATGCTTGGCATAGTTGGGCTTTGGGCTAATGGCCGTCTCTGCCCGTAATTTACTCCCTGGTAGTCATTTCAGTGGGGAGGAGGAGGATCCTAGGGGCTCCCATCTCTTGGGACAGTCCTTTTGTTTCCATCTGCTTCCAGAGTTCCTTTGTTGGTCAACTTTGTATTACATGCACTAGCCTGGGGCAACAGGTTCCGTCCTTACTCATGTATCGGTGTAACATCTGACCAAGAATCGAACCTGGGCTAGGAAGCAAGGACATTTTTTTTCTGCTTAAGTACTGTCGTTTGTCCATAGTACACTGCTGTGGACTTGTGGAATGACGGTTTATTCGTCTGCTGTCAGTGTCGCGAGCCGAGGGCCAAAACCCTGCAGCGTGACGGATGGTATGAGAAACGGAACAAACGAGCCGCCTTACTTGGACGAAACGCATCTAATATTTTACTTCCAGTCAGAATTAATTATGCTGTCCGTTGCAAAGAGGCGGGGCTATTTTTTCTCACCTGAAAAATCCACGTGGACGTTCCAAAAAATATATATATTTGGATCCCCAAAAAGTGCCAATTGCATCCGTGAATTTGTCTCATTCCATGGTTAAAGTCTCCGCCATTGCAACACTGCCAGTCTTATTTATGACAGTGTTCATGGTGGTTCGTACATTTTATTTGCTACTCAACTGGTTTATTTGATGACCCTATCCCTAGACTTTTTATACATTCTGAGGACTACCTTTTGAAATAATCCTGTGGTCATTGTTAATTAGAATCCATTAGCCACAACGGATTGGTTTCCCATTTGCGGACACGGAACATAATATTGACCACCTGATTGACCTTCTAAGCTCTGGTATTACAGTTCCCCTCCAATTTATTCATGGACCTCTACGTCAGGATGGTGGTACCCTTATCTTTGACTCCTCCATATATTTTTTTGTCCCATCCTTGGCAACCCCAAACAATTGAGTGTTACCAGGTTGAGTGGCATGTCCGAGTACGTCGTGCGGATCTACTCTTATGGTGGGGACCTACTTTCATCCCGAGTCACGCTTCCAATCCGCATCTGTCACTTGGTCCACAAAAGACCGGTGCGGGATATAAATACCAGAGTTGGAGGGTGTTCTCTTCCTTTTTTTTAAGGGGGGGATGGGGGGTATGGGGGGGCACGTGGCTGAAAAGGAACCAACCCCTGAAGGAATTCAAAAGGGGCTCCCATTGCCAAGATTGGCACCTTCAATAGGAGGTTGGGGGTGGTAAGGTGGAGGGTTTGAAGAAATTGCTGAGCTGTCCTGACGCAGGAGGAGCTGCCAGTACAGATTTTAAAATGAGGCTGGGATGTGACTTCTTTACAGTCAGAGAGGGATTTCCAGATGGGAGGGGGGTCATGGCTCTGTGACCTTGTTCGGCCTTATGAACATATCAGGGTTGAGTTTCATATGTTCAAAATGGCGACTGTTGGATTCTTGGAACATGCTGGTGGTGTCCATCTATGACAGTACAGTCGGGAACAAAATAATGAAGAATTCTGCTCCAATGCTCACAACTGCTTGGTTATAGGCTAAGGCTGTTTTAAATTTTTGTGGGGTGCATCCCAATGAGGATATTTTTGTAAGCATTGTCGCCAAGGGGTATTTGTTTCGTGCTTTTCATATAATAAAAACGAAGCACAAAGCGTTTAATGCCTTAATTTTTTATATATATAAAATTCTTTATGTAGGTGCGTGAAGGAGTGCCTCAGGAGTTAAGGATGGGGGGTGGAAAGCAGTGGTGAAAATAGTGAGACCTCGCCTACTTTGAGTTCGATCTCAAAACCAGTAGTCCTAATAAGTGGTTGGAAATAAGTTTTGGGGGTACTTCTGCCGCGTGCCAGGGGCGCTCCTCCCAGTTCCCACCCTTAAGAAAGGGCAAAAATTGCCTCTCCTTTTTTTGTGGGACCTTTTAAACCCTTCTAAAGGAATTCTATTGTTATTAATTCAGCTTATTACTGAACTAGCCTGTGCCACTTTTGTATGCAATTCACAAATATGTTACAAGTGGTATGTTGCCAAAAGCAGAACAGTAAAAGGTTATTATTGCCACTATTTTTAAATAGCAGTTGATTAAGTTTGGGTGTAGCATTAACTCACCTCTGGGGATCATTTGGAAGTGTCATTTAAAATAATCTCTGAAGAGTAAGTACAGTATATGGTGTTTCATGTTCACTCTACTTGCTCATTTTGTTCACATCATATTACTTTGACCTACTCATGCACACACTCGATCACGTATGCAAATAAAACCGATAATGTAACGGGATGTGTTTAATTTTTACCGTGTCTAGCTGACATTTTATAACAGTTATAAACGATGGGATTGACCACTTACATACTTTGTCGTGTAATCATACATAAATACGACTGAATCTATATTCGTCTTTATAGAAAATTATTTTGTGTAGTCCCAAGTATATGTATTATTGGGTGTAGGCCTACACCAAATAGAAAAGGTAATTCATATGTCGTGTACATTGTTGGATTCATTGCAAGCCTGCCCATACAAGTGATTTCGTTTCTGAATATCTTACACCTAGACTGACCCGGTCGGTCGGTGTTAATATATTGTCAACAATCTGTTCAACCAAAGCCCAGCTTCGAAAATAATTCCGATGAGAACCAGCGAGGCAACACGATTTAAAAAAAACATCAGCATTTGACTCCAAATAAAATTCCTGTTAGTTGTGGACTAGATTCACGTTAATTACAGGCGTGGTAAGCTTCCGTGGCTGGAAATGATGAGTGTAGAAGGGGGCTGAAGAAGTGGATCTGGAAAACAACCAGTAGCTAGGTGCTTTTCTCGTGATGGTCCTCCGCCCTGTAGCGACGGGCCACAAAACAAACCGGTGATTATCCGGTGGAAAAGGGGGAAGGGCAATGGTAGAAAAGAGAGCAAAAAAAAAATAAAGGCAGTGTTAAAAAAGAAGAAACAGCAGAATCACGCATCCATTCGTTCATTTAGCTCCAGTTGGGCAAATCAAGTTTATGCCCACAATATATTTTGATATGGGACAGTAGAAAGAGGCAAAAAGAGTGAACCGTTTAACCAGGAAATAAATCTTCTAGTGAAGAATGGGGTCTAGCTGTTGCATAAAACTTCCCTCCGAACTCTCCAAATAACGAGTCCTATATATTGTGGGCTTTAACGAGTTCAATTTCCCATCATTCGAAGGGAAACGTGATCTACAGTACAATGCAGGTTTGGTCAGGGACGAAGAGAAACGACGGTGAAGTTGAAATAACTAGGCGATGCAAGGTGATGGATATGTTCAGACTGGTTGGGCTGACGTCAGACAATGCCAATTTAGGTGGTGAAGGATGTGTGTTTTGCCACATTGCTTCCACGTAGATAATTGCATGATGTAGTAGTGTAGACTGACGTTGCAGATTCGAATGCAAGACACTAATCGTGTGGAAAATGGTGACAGGACTTGCTTATTATGCGTGTTGTTTTGTGAATAATAATATAGTGCAACTTGGGAATTAATGTGGTAAATGGTGTTGAATCGAGTTGAGATGTTTTACAAATGTTGGTTGTTTAACTTGGAAGTTACCGAGTACTTAGTCAACTTTGCCTTTTTTTTGTGGGTTGGCCCACCTAGAAGGACGATGCTGGTGGTTTTTGTAGTTGATTCGATTCTAATGGTGTTTATTCCAGCATTGAAGTCACCTGATTCTGGAGACGGAGTGTTTCAAATTGCAATGAGCGCGCAATTATGCAAATATAACTTAGAAATTCCCACAATACAGGGTGTTCCAAGTTCGTGGAGCCTTTTAGTCAGAGGTGGGCACAGCTAACTTTCGATAACAGCTAACTTGCTCAGAAAAACCATGGACATCACCAAATCGTTAATTCTTAACAGCTAGAAAGGTTAGTGGAGACCCCCCTAATCATTCTAGCTGTTTATCAGTAGCAATTTAGCGCCGCCCATGGTTTACTAACCGAATTAGCTGTTAGCGGAAGTTAGCTGAGCTAAAATTTCGGTTAGCTTGCCCAGCTCTGCTTTTAGTTATACCAAGAAGCTGTTTTTTTGTAGCTTGTTGTGCCCCAATACAAGTGCCATATTCTATTGAAACTGCTATATTTGATCATCTGCGCAATGAGACAGCTGGATTAGGGCACAACAAGCTACAAAAAATAACTACTTCGGGGCAACATGAATGATAACTAAAAACGACACACGAACTTGGAACACCCTGTAGCCTATACAGATGAGAATGCAGAACGTTATAATGGAGCCGGAAGTAAACGAAACAAGGATTGCACAATGTCAAAGTCACTGACATTTTGTATCACGCGAACAACTTTTTTTCGGTTTTTTGGGGAAATGGGGGTGGGCCGGTGGGGGTTAGTATGTAGTCAGTTGCTTCAAACAGTACTTCAGTCATGGAACGTAACATGACGTAACAGAGACGTTCACCACTCCGAATGGACGAAATTGCTTTTCATAGTGCGTGTAAACAAACGGGAACTAACTAAGACACGAGTGGGTTCGAGTTGGGACATGGTTTTGTAATACCGGCCTGTCGTCATTATTATTATTTACAGTGTATCTACTCCCATCTTCCTGCTTTTTTTTCTGCAGAGTCCTCAAAGAGCTGGTGGTCCCAGTGTCTGCAACACGTGCACATATTATTTTTTATATTGAATCTGCACGCGATATTCTAACAACACCTCTTGTAATGCCCTACTTCTTAAGGCTACTTAGACACGACATTCTCTGCCAAGTATCACAATATTCCTTGAAATTCCTGAACCAAGTTCAATCATGACTCTCGGATTAGCCACCCAAATTTCTTGCTGCCATATACAATATCCACCACGCCTCTGGATAAATTTACATACAGTAAAATGGCCACTTTGGTCCCGATGGAGCTACTTTGGTCCCGATGGGGCTACTTTGGTCCCGATGGGGCTACTTTGGTCCCGATGGGGCTACTTTGGTCCAAGCACGTACTAAGTACTTCAAAAATGCATAAGAAAGCAGGCAATGACACTAACTACATGTAATAAGCATAGTCAGAATCACTTAGGATTGGTGACATCTATGGTAGGCCCTAAAGGTGCCATACATAGAAATTTGTAAACCCGCCAGCAGAGGGCTACTTTCCACAAGTCACTTTGTAATGTTTTTACAGCCATCTGTTTTAAAAAATTTTGGTACCGTTATCTTGTTTTAAAAAAATAGTGTTAATTTGAAAATTTTCGTAGCCATGCTGTTGTTTTGGGTGGAGTAGTAGTTGCTCGGTCGCGTGTCCCAAGGTGACCCTGTGGGAACAAATCTCAGGTCCCGTGATTCCCATGTTCAGCCAGCAGTTTTGTCTTTGACTTAATTTATTAAGGCAGGTACGATTGTCGATTATGTGCTGCATGGGAGGCGATCTCTTATCAGGCACCTGTATCTCGTACTTCCCAAATCCGGTTTACTGGCCCTGACACCCGCGTTATTATTTTTTTTTTAAGTCATTCTATTCAGTTCTAAGTACCACTGTGCAAAAATTATGTGCTTAGAAACTGAGTCTGTCAATTGGATAAAAATATTGCAACCGGCCTGTAAAATAATGGTGGTTTAATGCGTCAGAAAATGTACCGTTGGTGAAAACCACGATCGAATCTCAGCAACATTTGAAACAATGAATAGTAGAATGGTCAACCTAAATTGGTCATTATGAAGTTGGTGAATGGCGATCATTAGTCCGGCGCGCCCACTCGACTCTATTAACATGCGAATCTCATCTTGAGTTCCAGGAAGGCATTTCTTAGACCTGTTGACATCACTTTTCTTTGCAATCACACCAACTATTGTCAGACTTATAGTGACTTAGCCTTATGACCACCGTCACCTGATTAGCAACAAAAAAAATGAACATGAGAATTCAACAATTGGTCCATTGAACTGCTCAGTGCGAAAGTAGGAGTTTGTAAACTGAATAGTAACAACCTCTTTTTTTTCTTCACTTGTCGTAGGTTGATATATGAAGTGGACGACCTTCTGAATACTATTCAAGCGTAGTGAACCCCGCCAAGTTGAACCGCAACACACAATATTGTCAACATGCACTACACGCATGCAGGAATGTTGCCACTACTACCCATTATTGTCACATGCCATCCCATATATATTATTTACGACCCAAAAATGCTGTCCTCTATAGCAAACCAAACAAAGTAATTCTTTGTACCAGTAAGCAGGTGGCAAAGAACCAAATGGACCTACCTGAGTTGAGCAAGGAATGAACCACAAGAGGACTGAAGAAAAGCATCCAGCCTGGAAGGAGTACCGGGCAAGAGTGTTGCCCATCTGAAAAAGCAGTAGAAGGCAGAGAGAGGGAGGAGAGAGCTCCGTGGCCTTGCTGGCCGCCACAGGAGGCCCTCCTGAGGACCAGCATGCCCTGGACCATTGGCCACAGTTGCCAATGTGCCCACTTCAACCACCTTTCTGTTGCCCCACCCACCCACCCATTTCCTTCTACAATTATTCAGAATTCTAATTACTTTATAGATGTCAAACACCAGGTTCTAATACCAGCCTGTGTAAACCAGAGACAGTAAACCTGATGAAAAATATGTGGGTTGCAACAGTGGACCGTTTGAATGAAATTCCCTTCTGTTCAACTCTGGAATGTCTTTTAATTAGTAAATGCCACTTACAGTTGCGCTTTTTTTCTATATGTTTTGGTGGGGTGTTTGAAACTCCAGCTGACCAGCTGGTAAGGTATTTTTAAGGGAAGAATTTGTAAGCACCATTCCAGACATTCTTCGCGCCTTTACTTTTGCCTTTTCTTTGCGATCGTGCTCCTCTTTCGGAGGAAAGAAGAGGAACCTCCCCTTCCTGTCCACCACCTCGGCTGCCACCTTCCACAACCCTGGCTCCCACCCTCCTCACTCTGTTTCCACCACCCCCAAAAAAAGCCCACCTCAATGAAGCTGGAATTCCTGCAGGTGACACAGTCTTTTCCAAGGTTGCCAGGTGCCAGACCCCCGCAAAACTGGGCTTGAAAAGTGTCACTACCACTTATCCGGAGTGGGTTGCATCCTACTGCCCAACTTATATGTTATTGGCACAACCATTTGTTTTTAGTACATTTGATATCATAGATGGTGTAAGAATTTGGGGTAGGTATAACCTGACCTACATTACTAGTGATGTTGTATAGGTAGGTCGAATTTTAGTAATTTTTGATGTGGGTGGGGTCAAAGTTCAGCAAGTAGTCTACAGTGTGTGGAAATACTGTAAGTGGTACACTAGCTACAGGTCCCCTCTTGGTGTTTTTTTTCCCCCTAGGTTGAGATGACAAGAAAAGGCGTTCCTGTGGCCCTTGGGGGTCCATTCCGATCTATCTGCCCCTCCGGAGGGTTTCCAGGAGGCCTTTGTGTCCTCCCAGTAGGCCACCTCAAGGCCCCTGCTGTTTTACCATTCGTCATTCACTTTCAATATCCCTTTGGACCAATCCTATACGTCAATATTCTTGCCTTGTAATGCATACTTTTTCCCACTATTTTTAGGATAGACATCGTTGCAAAATGTTTCTAACTTTTCAGATACTGCGTCTTTCCCTTATCTATATTAGGTAATATATATCATCTGAACTCCGACCACTGGCGACTTGGCAGTTTTTACTTTTCCATATCCATCTGAACTGATTATTATTTTTTTTCTTGAATTGTCAACAATCAGTTATCATGTTTTCGAATGACCTTTCTTATATCGAAAGCTCATGCAGTATAGATAGTAAGGTTTGGGAGGTAGTTGACTGATAATCTGGTTCATCGTCATTTAGTATTTGACCTAAACCAAAAGTAGCCATGGAGTTTTCGTCTACTCATGATCAATACGCACCATCAGTTGAAAAAATTTCAGTGGCGAATTTTTTGCTGGAACACACCGCCAAGGTTCTGCAGGACAAACCAGACCAGATATTTGTGGTAAGGACATTTTTTTATGGCCTGACATTAAATTAAATTGGCACATGATGCCTAAGCATTTAAGGCAGTGGTTCCCAACCTGGGGGGTCGCGACTCCCCAAGAGGGCCATGGAGCAGTAGGTCCAGGGGGGCCGTGAGAGGCCGCTGTTATTTTTATAAATTAAAAAATGACTAAAATTTAAAAAATTAATAACAAATTTTATAGGAAATTTCATCCCGAACGTTTTTTTCAACATCTACTAACGAGGGGGGTCGCAGGTTACTTGACTATCATAAAAGGGAGTCGCGACCCGGAAAAGGTTGGGAACCACTGATTTAACGGGTATTAAAGGTAGGCTTGAAAGTGGACACATAGGGGTAATCTATGGGGTTGGGGGTGGGGACAAAAATTCACCACAAATTTATTGAAATATAAAAATTATATTTAGTACATAATTTTTAAATTTAGCAGTTTTTAAAAACTTGTCTGGACATTTAGGGGCGGGATAAGGGGAGAGCAATCCCCCCCCCCCTCCTTCCCCCTGCCCCACACTGACTACCCCCATGGGGTAATCCCGCTGGGCACGTGTTTCCAACAGTTCCTGACCCCTCGGTCGATAGTCGCGTTTTTTTTCCTTCTTTGTCGTAATTTTCAGGAACTGAATATATTTATCGAGGTAAGTAGGAATCACGCCACAGGCACCAAAACAGGGACAGACAAGTTCCCTCAGGAATTGTACTTTGCTATTTTTAGCTGACCCTCTGAAAAACTTCAAGTTAAAAATAAGCTTCTGTATAATAATGTGATTGCAAACACTTAAATTAAAACTGATTAAAAGCATGAGCAATAATTTTCAAAAAAGATACTCCATTTTATGACTATACAAACACACAACTACAGTATAAAATCCTTTACTGTATAGTGCACTTTAAATATCCATTTGCAGTCGCAGATTAATTTTGTTGTCGACCTTTAGGATATCAAGAGACTGCAAGGTCATGTCCCGTAACCTTTCTCATTTAAGGTGGAAATGAAGCGACTTGCTAATCAAATGAGAGTCTAGAATTGGAATGTTAATAAGAAGGGCTAAAATCAGGGAAACATACGCGACCGAT
>JYFJ02005297.1:0-25805 GCA_000934665.2 Catajapyx aquilonaris
GGTAAGAAGGGAAGGAGCAAGCCCCATGCCTGGAGTGGTGGCGTTCAAAAATGATTTCATTTATCTTTAATTGTCTTCTGAGAGGAATTGCTACCACGAATACCACGAATAAATTTTAAAAACATTGTTTGGAGGATAGAGCACTATGTGAGTGATCCATTAAGTGGTATTTCAATTTTCAGCTTTCATCCGTTCTGCTTTTGTAGCACCAATTGGGTCCTAATGTTCTCATTGGCTGTTTGTCGCCATTTTTGTCGATATTTTAAAACTAAAAATTTTTACTTGTTTCTTATTGGGAACATGTTCAGAAAATGCAATAGGAACTGACATTGCGTTAAAAAATTCTTCTCAGGTCTCAGGAGGATATTAGTTTTGCAAGTCCGATCAGGCTACGTGGCCACTTTCCGCGAGTTTTTGAGCATCCTGTATATATATTTTTAAATTTTTTTTTTTGTATATACCCCATGCTAGGGCCGAACGGCCCTCTTAGGGAAGTGGGAATACCACCATATGGAACCATGTGTATAATTTACAATTATTTAGTTGGTCCACGATTAGGGACGGTAACACCCTGTATTAAGTTATTCCCATCTGGCATGCTGTATATAATTGGTCACTTTTCAGAATGCCAATGATGGGCCACATGAACCCAATGGCACCACCTCCCGGAATGGGTGCATCACCTTCAGCATCCCAGCCACCAAACAAGCCTCTGTTTCCAGCTGTAGCTGCGGTGAGTTATTCATTTAATGCTAAGGTAAGACTTTTGAATTTTTTTTCTATACGTGTGCATGTCACATATATCTGCAAGGTCACATTTTTCAGTCAAAGTGGGAAAGTACATGTATTGCTACATGTAATGAGTGAAATCTGTCTGAAGCTGAGTTGTTCTGCTTAGAAAAAATATGTGAAAAAGGAACGATGTCCCATTTGATAAGTAAGATGGAGTGGTGCGGCTGTAATGCCTGCACCTAAGGATAGAAACTGTAGCAAAGTGCAGCCATGAATAAGATACAGGTCAGTTTGCAGGTAGGGCTTGAAAAACCAGGGAAGTGTAATTCTGGAATCAGACTGTCTTGTCTCAGAAGTGGAGTCTTGTGTGGTGATGTGTTTCCTGGTCCTCCCATGAATTTTCCCAGTCAAATTATGCTTATGCCCAATGTGGTGGCAGTAGGCACAGCTGTTGTTGAAGGGTACAATGGTTTCGAACTTGGGGAGGAAAATGGGGAGGGGGGCAGGTGTTAAAGTCAACACTCCTTGTTTTATCAGGGTAGAAAGCCACAAGTTCATGGTTAGTGAGTGGTTTCTTGTCTGCAACCCAACTGCCATAGGCATGGACTTCAGGCTCACTTTCATCCTTCCAATTTATTAACATGAGAGAAGGTCATTTTTCTGACCCATCAAAAATTGAGCAAATACAGCCTCTCGGAATGCTGTAAAATTAGCTGTGATAAATATTCCACAGAAAATTTCTGATGTAATGTCTCCATTCATATGGGACACATGCAGCCACAGACGAGTTATAGAGAAATAGAGATTATTTGATATTTGAAGTCATCTAGCCTGAGATTGCAGTGCAAGTTAGCACTACAGTAGGAATCAGAACATTATGAACTTTAAAAAAATCGTAGAGCTGTAAATTGCAAGAGTGCAAGGGTTTTGGGCTGGTCATGGTAGGAGGGGGTCAGAGAAGTGAGACCCTAATCTACCCTCCTTGGGCTTATAGCATATGAGGTAGTGACCTTCTGAATTTATCCGATAACTTTTTTAAAGACGCATCTTTTGCATTTTTGACAGCAAATATGGATTCTAAGGTGTTGAAAACCTATCTTTTCATACCTGATTCATACCAGCCATGTCAAAAGTAGATCTAGCATGATAACGTCAACAAGTTTTCATAATATACACGTGGGTTTTCGTGGGCCTGGTTGTGACATGCCTGGTACGAATCGAGTATGAAAAGATAGGTTTTCGACACCTTAGAATGCATATTTGCTGTCAAAAATGCAAAAAGGTGCGTCCTTAAAAACGTTATCAGATTATTTTAAAAGGTCCACTTCCCCACCTGCTATAAGCCTGAGGAGGATAGATTAGGAAGGGTCTCACTTATCTGACCCCCTCCTACTGTGGGCAGCCCAAACCATGGTTATAGAAGACTCAGGTTAGGTCACTCCCCACCCACCCCCTGCCGAGGGGTTTTGCAGCGGGTGCTCACCTGAGAGCGCCATGAGACATTTCCCAGAGCAATTATGTGGCGACCCTACCGGACTAGGCTGAACTTTATAGGTACGAATAAGGGAAGCGCTACATGCTGGCCGAACATGGCCGCCAGCGGCCATGTTGGGCCCCCCAATGTAGCCCTCCCCTTTCGTACCTATAAAGTTCAGCCTAGTCCGGTAGGGTCGCCACATAATTTCTCTGGGAAATGTCTCATGGCGCTCTCAGGTGAGCACCCGCTGCAAAACCCCTCGGCAGGCGATAAGCCCAGAATTTAGTATAAGTGTCCGGGGGCTGGCCCAAACCATGGCACTGTTGCAATTTACAGCTCTACCTATTTTTTTTAAGTTCATCATGTTCTGATTCCTACATTATAACCAGTCATGTATGGGTTGAAAGTTTCTGTGTGATAGTAATTTATGTATATAAAAAAATATTGTAAGATACGTATGATTGTAACTCCTTTATTATTGGTTATAGATAGGGTAGGTTCTTCCTACACTGATGCTGCAGTCTCGAACTACATACTTGATACAAGGTTTTGTCGGTGAATTTTGTGAAGACTTATTTTTCTCTCATTAGAATACAACATCTGCATCCTCAACACCTGTGGGAGCAGATTTCAAACCAATATCATCTTCAGGAGCAACTTCCATTGGACCTATGAAACCAACGTTTCCAGCATACAGGTAGGATATAACATCTATTCAAGTTCAAGTAGATTTAACTGAGTAGGGTTTTGACCGTAAAGGCAGTCCATCCATCTGGGGTGGTTTTGAGATAATCAAGTGAAACATAACTTACAACTAAAGTAACTCTTCTTACCCTCCTGAATTTTGAAATTTTTTGGATTTTCTAATTCTGCTTGGCCTATAGTGTTGAGCAAACATCACCTCCGCTACTAATTTCCATGTTAGCAGGGTCAAAATACAGCCAAAATGTGATGTTCTGAAGCCACAACACCTGCATCCGGTCGCGAGTCGCCGGTCTCGGCTGCCCTGTCGCGGTCGCCTTTCATTGCGTCTGTAGCTTTCTCGTGTGCCGCAAAGGAGAAGGGTCATCTTGGAGTCCTGGCTCTCCATTATTATAATCACCTGTGACTTCAAAGCGTGCGAGATGACCCTTCTCCTTCACACCACCGGAGAGAGCTACAGACGCGGTGAAAGTCAACCGCAACCGGATGCAGGTGTTGTGGCTTCGGAACATCGCATTTTGGCTGTACAGTAAAACTTATATAAGTCGAATCTCCATGGGACCGGGGGAAAACTTCCGAGTTATAGAAGATTAAAGTTAGAGAAGTTTGGATTTTTAAAAGCACAGCACTCTATAGGGAAGCCTACCTTCATATCCAGCGACGAAAGGTGTTCAAAACTTAAAAATAACTGTCACTATCACACTTACAATGTTCCTAATTGTTTTGTTGTAAAAGAAATCTCCATTATGGACATATGCCTACACTTAGATTCAAGGATTCAATTGTCACAATCGAGTCAAACACTTGATTCGGTACATCTGGTAGACGGAGATCAGGAAATTGAGCCTTTCTGTACATGTGGCTTACGTACTCTCGACCCTTCGTCTAGGAAATGAGAAAATTTTCCGTACTCGGCAACATGAACGTCAGGTTGGGAGACTGAAAATGCATTGATATCCCATCGTAAGGCCCTCCCTGCACTTCGAGTTATGGAGCACTTCGAGGTATAGAAATTCGAGTTAGGGAAGTTTATTTCCTAGTATTTTACATTGTGACCAACCAAGCTCATAATTTTATTCGACCTTGTGTGCCAGCCCCAGAGGGGGTGTCGACGTGTAGTCGAGGAAGCAAAATATTATATTTTTCATAAACTTTCGTGAACGTTGTATCAACGTTATAGTTACATCTGCCCCGGGCACCAAATGCCCTTGGTACGCCACTGCCACAGGGTCCGCTGGTGTAATAGGCCAAAGTAACTTCACCTTTTGGCCCAGACATTACTAAATGAGCTGACAAAATATAATACAAAACGACGCTGCAAAAGTGCATCATTCAGGCTTGTAGGACCAGGTCTTCACTTCACTTTATCTTTTCGCTTACGGAATATTCCGGAAGCCACACAATGGCTCACGGCCGCCGCTGGATTCCAGCCCTGAGCCAAGTGGTGTGGGTTCCGGAATCGCGAATACTGGGCCTCGTCCAACCACAAGATGAGGTGCAGATCCGGACCTCTCCCCGACAGCAGGACGTGGATTTAAACAAGCTTCCGAACAATATAATAACATTATTTTTTGGATTATTTGTCTGGGAATTGTTTCGAGTCAAACTGCTGCCATCCCTGTCCCCGGGAAATCAGCCATGTTGAGCTAGCTAGCAAGTTGTGGCGACCCCCGAGCTGGCCGCAACGGGTGGGCGGGAGGCTAGCAAACTACCAGGTCTCATCTTGCTAGGCGACGTTGAAAATGGGAAAGCTAGGTGAGGGGGGGGGGGGGTTGACGTCACACACCCCCTAGCTCCGCCCCAGTGCAGCCTACCAGGACGTTGAAAATGAGCAAAGAACCCAGGCATCCACCTACCGCCAGGTGCGCTCCCTCCGATCTTGGATGCCAATTCATGCAGCGACTCAAGATTCTATGTGAAGTTCAGTCAGCTCACTGGTCTTGCCCGCAGTGTACAGTCTTTACTGACTAAGCATTTTCATTCATATACATCACGGCTTTTCCCAAATATTGGGGTGCCAGCGGATAATGAGGAGGATGTCCTCATTACCCTCATGGGTAAATCGGTGTATACAAATACAGTGAAACTTCTATAAGTCGAATCTCCATTGGACCGGGAAAAAACTTCGAGTTATAGAAGATTCGAGTTAGAGAAGTTTGGATTTTTAAAGCACATAACTCTATAAGGAAGCCTACATTTATATCCAATGACGAAAGGTGTTCAAAACTTGAAAATAACTGTCACTATCACACTTACAATGTTCCTCGTTGTTTTGTTGTAAAAAAATCTCCGTAATGGACATTTGCCTACTTTATCTCTCTACTTACATTCAAGGATCCAATTGTAACAATCGAGTCAAACACTTCTTTCGGTACGTCTGGCAGACGGAGGTCAGGAAATTGACCCTTTCTGTACATGTGGCCTACTCTCGACCCTTCGACTAGGTTACTAGGAAATGAGACAATTTTCCGTACTCGCCAACGTGAACTTCGACTTAGAGAGACTGAAAATGCATTGATATCTCATCGTAAGGCCCTGCCTGCACTTCGAGTTATGGAGAACTTCGAGTTATAGAAATTCGAGTTAGGGAAGTTTATTTCCTATTCTTTTACATTGTGACCAACCAAGCTCATCATTTTATTCGACTTATAGAGAACTTCGACTTAAGGAAGTTCGACTTAAGGAAGTTCGACTTAAGGAAGTTCGACTTAAGGAAGTTCGACTTATAGAAGTTTTACTGTATATGGATTTGATCCTGAGTGATCTGACAGCTGCCCTAAAGTGTGGAAAGTCTCCAGTTTTTCTGAAGGAGCTGCCTCACACTTTAAAGGGACACTCCACTCAAAATACAAGTTGGCCCCCAAAAATCGGGGAAAAAATCCTGATTCCGAATGTGCAATCGGTTTTTTTCTACGCCCAACGATAACACGGAAAATCATATATCTACACACGTCGTCTGCTAAGAAGGGCGATACAACAGCATCCCACGGCAAACCGGAGAAGTATAGCGCGCGCACAGTGACAACTGCCGCGCCAGGCACGCCTGGTCTAGTTCCGCCCGGTTCCACTCTGGTGGCGTCGCCACCTGCACCACCTGCCCCGCGTGCGGTTTTCGAACAACACACTGGCCTTACCGTTCGTCTCTAAGAAAAACTGCTTATACCCTCGGAATCAGGATTTTTTGCCCGATTTTTAGAACCCAACTTGTATTTTGAGTGGAGTGTCCCTTTAAACAGGCATCTGATGCCTCTCCTGTATGTGTTCACTTTTCAATTTATGCATTGCAAAGGTGTCATTCATGGGACTGGGCTGACTTCAAAGGCGCTTTGTGGCAATGAACTAGGACAGGAACATTAGTGGACACCCAGTGAGATTTTATCACCATGGCATCTCAGCTTGCCACAACATTAAGTTGCTATTTGTACCTGGAGAAGATATCGAGAGCCATTCCAATGAACTTAATGCTCACTGAGAAAACAAAACCCATTCCACACATGCAACACATCCATTGTGCATAGTGTTGGTGAATATGGCTTGTCAGTGTTGCTGAAGAGACTGACTGTGTAGAAGAATTCACACATTGATCACTGATATGAATTTCTTGTGTTAAAATCAAGGGAAAAAGACAGAGTTTATTTTGATTTAATCATGTCAAGAGGTCTTTTCATTTCAAATGGTAACATCTGTGGTAAACATACTGATGAAGTTCCTTGTCTTCTACTGCCCAAGATAATTTTTGTACTTATGGGTCAAATTGTCATTATTTTGCTGTTAACGATTTTTAAATGAACACTTATTAAAATGTTACCACCTCTAGTCAGTTCATTGATGTGTGTGTGTGTTTAGCCTGGTCCGTAAAGGCACTGTTTGGTAGGCTGGGTTACATTCATCATGGCGTAGTCCCTTGTTGGGGTAGCCATCGATAACCAGGTCATACAAGCTAGCCATCTCAATGGACATATAGATAAGAATCCTCTGGTGACTGGTCAGGTGTCCTGTTTTGCTTCTATACCTCCTGAAGTGATAAACCAGCTCATAAACACTACTTGTGAAAATATTCTGAACGTTGCATTGGCTGAAAATCGTACGCCTTGGTTCGTTACCGCGGGTTTTGTTGCGCTACAATGCAAAGATAGCAGATACTGATACGGCAAGGTGACCGATGGATTCCGCACACTTCCTCCTCTAGAGAATCTGTATACTGTCCTCACAACCACTTAGAATTCGCAGAGTTATGATGCAATGTAACTAGGTGCAGAAATGCGTGCTCTCAAAATGTGGGTTTGTTACTGTGTTTGTTTTTGCTCCTTTGGCACTGTTGAATGATATATTTGTGTTGGAATGATGGAAAAATGCAGCACGCTCGACGTTGAACTCGATGGGGAAAAATAATCCTGAAAAGTTTTTCACAGGCATGGGAAAATCGCAAAGAAAGTAAGAAAATTTCGGTCGAACGTTGGTTCATTACCCGCAGAAATGCCCTTGACTAATTTCCATCTTGTGGTGGCTGTTAATAACTCAGTAAAGATGTACAATAACCAAGGGCACCTTTTGTCATTCACAGTAACGCTGGTGCTGGAGGTACTACTACCACAACTCAGTCATCAAGTGGTGATGGAGGGTCAAAACCAGCCCTCATCAACACAACCGGAGCATCAAGTAAAATAATCCACCCACAGGAAGACATTTCATTGGTAAGCTTTCTTCCCCTTCTTCTCACACACATGGTGATTGCAATGGCAAGCTTTTGGGAAAATCTTTCTTGCCGTCTTCCTCTTGATGGGCATTCGCACATATTGTGACTTGGTAGTAGTAACATTTGGTGGTTGCGGCCCTCTTCTATGTTCATTGTTTCTCCAGAAATCATGGTGATAGTACTGTCATTTGTTTGGTATTGTATGATTCCTGTCCTTGGGTATCCATCATCCCTCCCTTTTGACTTGGCTGATGGTTTGTTTGGCTTCTTGGTGGGTACTTATGCATGCGGTCACGTGCAGCTTCTTGTCGCAGCTGACCCACAGTCAAATATTCTGAGATGAGGAAGCGGGACTTGGAAATGGGGATCAGTAGTTTTCTCCTTTAATGCTTCTACCTGTTCTTAACACCCACTTTCTACACATAGGAAGAAAGACGTGCGAAGATGCCTAAATACCAACCTCGCACTGTTAAAACTGTGGAGACAGTAAGCACCTCCACTAATACAGAAGTAAGTAAAGGTGTTGGGGAGGCTTGCTAAATGTTTCTTTGGTCTTGTGGGCAAACTGAGACACTGGGCAGCTGAGAGTAAGGTAGGAATGACTGTTACTACATGTATGGAGTGTGTGTTTTGCGTGTGCACATTATTTTTTGACAGGGACGACACTGATAGCTGCCAGCACAATTTTCAACATTTTCTTTTTCTTGGTGTTCTAATAGGAAGAGCGCCGAGCCAAGATGCCAAAGTACCAGCGTCCTCTACCACCTTCAGCTGTTGCGGCAGCTGCAGCAGCAGCAGCAGCTGCTGCTGCCTCAGCAGGATCAGTGGCTGTAGTCATGCCCCCTGCTGTGAGTTCAGTGGCAGCCATGATGCCACCAGTGTCAGCAGCACCTTTGATGCGGCATGCCATGCCTCCTGGTGCCCTAGCACAAGTTATCCCTGGTCCTCATTTGCATGCAGGGCCTCCAGGACCAGGGCTCATTCACGGAGGTAACATGATGCGACCCCCACCCATGGGTTTACCACCAGGTAAATTGCAGCAGGAATGGACTCCTATTCCCAACTTACATTTGTTTCAACCAAATAAGTTAGGTACTGTCATTTGGATCGCATGTGCATGATAGATTAGAATTGTGCATGTTGACTGAAGAGTGGAGTAAAGTGATAATCATTTGAAGAGCCACTGTCACCTCATCAAAAAAAAAATTTGAGATAGTACTCGGATTATGCCCACAAGTGACTTGCCATAGTGAAAGTATTGTCAATCTAGTTGAAATATAGGGTGTATGGGCTAGGTTATATATCCTTGTTCACTGTGCAAAGGGTTTGAATGATCATATGGAACATGTGAATAAAGGTTTAGGTCAGCGGTTGCCAACCTCTATGTTATCATGGAACACTCTTTCCAATACAAAGTCTGTTCCATTTTTAAAACCATTATACTGCAGCAAGTACTTCAGTTGACCAGACTTAGAGTCAGGCATTAACTGAAGATCTTCATAAAACTTAACTTCTCATATCGAGGAAATTATGGAAAGCAAGACAAGATCATTTCTTTTAGATATTCTCACAGCCAACAGTAGCACAAACATGAGGCACAGCAGTTGAGGTCTACCAGCCACCAAAGCATAGCCAGGCAATAGCTACATGTACCCAGTAGCATTTGATCTATTATGAAATTCTCTCCCCCCCCCCCCCTTTCTCTCCCCTCCTCCCTCACCAATTCAAGAGGCTGTGAAATTTTAAAAATTACATCTCTTATACTGCTGCATCCAGAAGGATATTGAATTTTACTTAGGAAGGATTATATGAATATTTTAAAAAAAATTCAAGATTGGTGACAGTGGGTTTTGAAATACAGGGTCATCGAAAAAGAATGTCCCATTTTTTAAAACCCTAAAACTCGAAAACTTGTAGACATATGTCGAAAGTTTGAAATGTTAAGAAATGTGTAAAGTTTTGGTCTTACCATAGTTCGTTTCGATATGAGCTCCATTTGTCGCTCAAAAAATGTAAATAGGGTAATTGGTGTCAGGCCTAACCCGCTCAGGCATGTCTGGCGTTACCGTTGAAATCTTTTCCCGTAGGTGCTGGAGATGCTGAATCTTTTCACCATACATGCATTTCCACAAAAATGTTCATTGGGGTAAAATCTGGGCTTCTATAGAGGGGCTAAGCATTGGGAAACTTCTCATTGAAGACGTCTCACACTGGGAGGCTGAACAAATGAAATTTTTCTACAGCAGGTTTATTTCATGGATGAGGCGACTTTTTTATTTGAACCATCAAGAACAATGTCTGTGGTGTGAATATCAGAGATGTCCAGCACCTACATGATAGGATTACGATGGTAACTCCAAATGTAATTGAGCTGGTTGGGCTCGAGACCATATACCGCCTTTTAAATCTCCCAAGCGACAAATGAAGCACATATCGAAACGAACTAAGCTGAAACGAAAACTTTAGACTTTCGTTAGTATTTCAAAACTTAAATCATTCATATATGTGTGCAAGTTTTCGAGTTATAGGGTTTTTAAAATGTGACATTCTGTTTTGATGACCCTGTGGAACATATTTTTGGCAGAAATAAAATTACATAATCCTGGCATACTCAATTGAGAAAATACAATGGTTGTAACTGTCACAGTGGGGGTGGTATTGGTATGAGGCAAAAGATAGATACTATATTGAATGACAGTTACATTAAAAATTGTCTCCATCATTTGTCTGATCGATTACAATATGGCTGTGGCCATGCTTGCAGGAAATTGAAGAGGGACATACACAAAATTGTTTGAAGATTCAAGTCCATTCCCATTATAGACTCGGGGATAGGGAATATGATTTTAATGTGGAAATGATGCATTGTCTTCTCTGTGTGCATCAGCACATCAACCCTTTTTGACATGGAAACTTTTACTTGCAATATTGCAGTATTTTAAATTGTAGCCAACTTTGTGAGAAGAGAGAATCATCATCATCGTCAAAATGATATGATAATAATAGCAGCAGCAGTAGCAGAGGTTCGCGTTTTTTTCTGTTTTAAGGTCTAGTGTGAATCGATATTATTCGAGCACAAAATAAGGGTGGGTTTTTTTGTCCCCCGTTAAGTCTCTGCCTGCAGACTGCTACTGACAGTCAGGATTCTCCCGTCAGCTTCGTCATGGGTTACTATGGCTATTAGCTTGTTGACAGTGGTACTGTTAACTAGCAGTAGGACGAAAAACCAACCCTAAGTTTTTGTACATGTAATGTTATTATTCCCATGAGGAATTGATTCATTAGTTTCCATCCATGCTGACCACACTGACATGATCAATTATTGATAATTTGGGATATTACATCGTGATCAGGGTATAATGGCAAGTGCAAGTTACCTGCTAATCTAGAAGAACATGATGCTTTCTGTGTCATGTTTAAGAGACTGTCTCTACGGCCTGCTATGTAATGACCCAACATCAAATGTGTCTTCCTCGCAACAGCATTATGTAACTTATGGATGGCCTGTATGTACAGTCCGTTAAGCCAAAGAACGACATGCCATCACATTCAGCATGCCTCCACCTGGCTCTTCCTTCTTATCATGTCCCTGAATCGCTCTGCAAGCATGCCACTGTTCATGCTCATAAAACACGGCCGATGTGACATCGTGTCATTCTTTGGCTTAAACGACTGTACGGTCGGTTAAAGAAGTATCTTTTCACAACAGGCCAAGAAATTAGCCTTCAGCAGAGGTGCTGCCTAGGGGAATGTGAGTCATTGCATCAGAGGGAGGCAGCACCTCTGATGGAGGCTAATTTCTTGGTCTGGTGTGGAAAGATGCTCCTTTAACCGACTGTACACCAAGGGTGTTTGGTAGATTACAATTCTTGGTATGTGATGTAAGCTCACCACAGCAGCCATGCTGCACTTGGAAGCATGCTTTCATCCAGACAGGCATCCTCTTAAAGAGGAGCAGAACTGTCCAGACTCTATTGGGCTCTTGCCCCGTTCTGTTCTCGTTGCAGCCCTCCCGCATGGGCCTATTCCACACTACGGCCCTCCTCCCATGGCCTTCCAAGGACATCCAATGCTGGCTCCGATGATGCCTCCACGTTTCAGATGATGAGTGCAGTTCATCTAGACGTCACCAGTCAGCCAGCCAGTCAGTCAGCCAGCCAGCCAGCCCGCCCATCAGCCCACTTGAAGATTGTGTTTGCTAATGGGATGCTAATGGGATGAGGGAAACCTTATCCCAGTCAGTAGGTACCTTGTTTACTTGGTTCCTTATTTCCATTCCCCTTCCCTTCTACTCACACGTATGCCAGATCCCCACCTATACCACCCATGCACATCACCCCACTTGTATATCCCAGGGTTTTGGTGACTGATTCTGACATGGATTTAGTGTGTAGGTATAGTGTGCATATTGTTGGTGGACAAGAGAGGATATGACTTCTATCAGGGCTGCTTCATAATGGCTACTGTTATCTTTTTTTGATATTAATCTGTATTTTGTGTAGGGGCTGTGCATCAAGGTAAGAGAAAATATTTAGAGGGGGATATGATGGATCACCTGGACACATGTCAGTAGCCTTTTTTGAGATTATTTGGATTTTTATGAGGAACATTTTAATATAGGGTGTTGACATTATTGCCACTGGAAGTGCTTCACACTTAGTGTGGGCCATTGGCAGGTCTGCTGTCTGCCTACCTCTCACATTGTTGTGATATCGAGCCCAAAATCACTGAATAAAGTGATATTTCAGAATGAGAAATATGACTGCAGGAATTGTGATACCAGAGTAGAATTGGTATAAGGGCAAACAGTCCATTCTGAATTTTGTCAAACAATTATACTTGAAAACTTCGAAACTTTGAAACCTTTGAAACCTTTTTTGTTAATATATTTTTGATAATTGTTTGCAAATGACATAGTTGCTACCAGAAGTCATGAAGATCTCTCTCTTGGGCTAGTTTGTCTTGGACGCACTTCTAGGGTTGGTGGGAAAGTGAGAAAAGGAAGGTGGATTTGAGGCAGAGCAATTCCTTTGAAAATGATATGCACATGTCTTGTTGTAGTTGCCAGGTGAAGAAAAAATATGAATTTAAATAATACAGGGAGAGACTCCCTAACTCCCATTAGTTGTGCAGAACTGAAATTTGGTATCAGCTATTTGCTGATTAATCGCTAGAGGGCTTTCATGTGTCATCTTCTGTTGTCTCTTCTTCACCCACTGCCTTTTTGTAGAATTATTTATGTAATTTTTTTGTCAACTTTTCAATACAAGGAGACTTACGATCTTTCAGTAATTCAATCATATAAAGTGAAGCCTTGCTTACTGCCCATCATAATGTAATACTAGTGACTCAGCATTTTCATTAGATTGACGCTAGATTCATTTTTAGTAGGATGGTAATGCCTAGCAGGCTGGGTTTCCCCTCCTAAAGCCCTTGACAAGAAGGTGGACCCTGAACGATTCCTTTGCTTTTTGTTAGGTTGGTGACTGCAACCAGGTGGTCCATCATATCCCATTGCCCCAACATTTAGAATAAGTTAGCAACATCAGTTGGCGTCCTTTATAATTGTTTATATTGTATTAAAACATAACAGTGGCAAAATGTAATTCACTGAAGAAGGGTAACGAGAGACCGTCATGGTTTAGGTAAGCTTTTTGTCACCTCAAAGAGTAAGTACACTGCAGGAGTACAGTGAGTAATGCAGGATGTGTAAATGGAGCCAGAAGTATAATTAGTGATACTAGACCTTTTAAAACCCATAAACTCAATAGCCATCTCATTTTCCCTGCTTTGTAAAACAATTTGATTATTTTTTTTATCCATTGGATTGATTTTACCCAAGATTTTACCACTGCAAGCAGCAAGGGTTGGGTTATCTATCAGGTTTTGGTAGCCTTTGGACCTTGCAGATGATGATGATGATGATGATGATGGAGTTTATTCTGTAATTGGCTGAACTGGTAATCTTGGTGGTTGAATTTGACAGTTCCGAATTATGAACCATTGTCATACAGCCATCAAGAGGATGCAGGCATAACCCTTCCTCAAAAGAATTGACTCATATTGGAAAAAACATCATACACTAGTCAAAAAGCATGTTTCTTTAATGGCATGGGCACACGTTTTCACGCCTTCACGAAACATGCATTAGGACAGTGAACAGACATGTCTTCTTCAAGGTGGCGGAATTTCTTTTAAGTTAAGTTGGGGTAGTAAAAGAATCACACACACATAGGAAGTCTGCCCTCTCAAACCTGGTATCCTGTTGACTAGGGTTCAGCAAGCCACTGGAGCACTCCATCCTTTTCTGAAGGCATCCCACTGAGGTATTAAACATCTGATATGATAACAACACAGTTGCAAGCAAATGACCTCATGGGCTATTTTTATCATTCAACTGAAAGCTATCAGCAGTGAGTAACCATGGAGGCTGATAGGAAAGCTTATTGGAGCATCCCCAATAGCATGTTGCTAATAGATGTATCAGGGCATTACCGAAAAAAGGAAATCAGGAAATCGTTTTGTTTTTTTTTCATCTACTAATTCTCTATTAGCGGACTACGTCTTTCAGATGGGATTTTCACATAAGCTCTTTGGTTTACATGGTGACTGCTGTTGACAGCAGCTAATGTTAGCAGAAGGACAAATAGATCACATCCAATATTTTGTTGAGGGAATTAAGAAGGGATTATGGCTTTCTCTCAAGGTCTGCGCTTATATTTCTCACTTCATTTGACATTCTGGATATCTTTTCCATTGCTGTATATAACTATAATAAATGGTATGCACAAACCTGGGCACTCCAAAGGTGTGGTCGTGAAGTGAAGCAGAGTTGCAGCCATTGCAATGATGAGAGGGTCTAAGAGATGAGAGAGCTAAGTCTTGTGTGGCCTTGGGGGTGTCCAAAGATTGCTTTTGTGCATTGAAATCACTTGTAATTACTGTGAAGGGTTTCCTATGCACAGTGTCATCTTGTTGTCTGTCACCTGTTGCAAGTTTGAGTTTGTGGGGGAAATTACAGTGTCGTTAAGGGGCATGGAAAAATGATGGTATTATCCCATTTGGCATTTAGCTTACAGAAATTGCCCGGAGTAATGTGCTGCAGTTAAATTGGCCAGGAACAGAATTTTCTGATTATATGCAGTAGGCTTTACCAAATTATATATTATGTAAAGGGGTGGTTGAAAGAGTCTGACTGTGAGTGCTTACCAGTAACATTATAGTTATTTAACTACAACAGTTGTAAGCAGGGTAATGTAATCCACTTGGATAGACTTCATTGTGTCAGCATAGTGAGTTGGAAGCAGGGGTACTGTGACATGTAATGCAAATACATTGTGCAAAATTGTGAGCATGGAATGATTTCACCACCAGATGTACAGTCTAAAAGTTCTAAGTGACCTGAGAACGAGGGTCTTCAGTGCACCAGGAAAGAAATGCACTTAGCTTTTGAATGATTGGTTGTGACAGCACCTTTTTTTCTTTTCACTGTCACTGTCCATACTTAACTCTGTAACCATATCTGCTTTCCAAAGAAAAAAATCCTTATCTGCAAAACTGGTATGGTCAAGGGTCACATGCAGGCCCTGCATCCATCCGCCCTGGTCCAGGGTGCAGATAATACTTTTTTTTCTTGGGACGGAAGATATGTTACTTGTACAATGGTGGAAATTAATGGAGAAGAACAAGTATTTTCCATGTTCCTATGAAGCTTCTTCATGTAAAGGTAAAATTCCGCCAGGAGGCGATACTTGTGCTTCTCCTTTAATTTCCACCACTGTACAGTCGCCAGTACAATTGGTGTACTAGGCCTGAATCAGGGTTATCCGGCTTGCTAAGGCCAAGCAAGCCGTGGAAATGATGCTCTGCCCACCTTCCACCTGATCACGCACCTGATTGTGGGCCTGATCCATGCCCTGCACTACAGCATCCTCACTTCCAAGACTGTTTGGACTTGGCAAGGTGGTGGCATTTGCCTACCCTTCTGGATAATCCTGTTTCAGGCCTGGTATCCTATTGCACTGGTGATGTACATTACCTGAAAATTACCTAAAAAACTAATCTAGGAAAACCGTGGAACAGCATGACAGGCATATTGGAACCAAATGTTACTAAAAGACATGACATTTTTGAATTGCACATGAAGGCTGAGCCTCTACCATCCTTTTTCCACCCGACTTTTACCAAGCTTTAGAGGCAAGCAGCCTGCACCAAAGCATGGCTCTGTGTTATTGAGAGATGATGCACTGTTGTACTATACAACCCTTCACTCTTGAAGGTAAGTCAATGTTATCAGCATTGGGTTTTGTGAATTTCATCTCCACATGCTTGCTTCCATGGGGTGACAAGTTTTCCCATTTTTTTGGCCGATACCAAGCATTCCATGTAACCCCTTTAATGTATTGTCATGATAAAATCTCATGGTAGTGATGCATTCTGACACTCCTCCACTCTTATACTTTTTTTTAACATGATGTTGGAATAAAAGATGGAAATAATAGAAGATGTACCAACTCGTGGAATTGTTTCTTTTACTGGGGGTGACACATGCTGTTGCCTGCAAGGTAAGCACCCTCCTGTAAGTAGGCAGTGCACATGGATCACTTGGTGAACAAATGAGGCAAGCTCGGAACAGGTGTCAGCGTTGTTGAACAGCATGGTGGTGGTTGCATGACACTGTGTGTCGCAGCATCCCAGTTTTGACGGGCTGCTGTTGGGCTCCAAGGAAGGAGCCCCCAGCTCCTCTCTCTCTCTTTTCCACACTGGCCAAAGGGAGAAGAGGAGCTTGGCGATGTTATCTCTGGGCATTTACCTGCCCTTTCAGTCTTATCACACATCTGGGCACGCACCTGGGAGAAATGAAAGCAAAATAGAGAGGAAGGGCATTGCTTGTAATGTTGGTTTAGTTTGTGGCATTGGGAGTCGGGTGGGAGGGGGGTGGTCACGTCAAGGTAGGCACCATGCTCCAAAGGGCAGGTTTTTTTGGTACAGAATTTGAGGACTGCACAAGAAGGTAAAATGTTGTGATTGCTTCCGTGGCTCATTAGCAAAACACTGCAGTTGTCTTGTCCTCTTTCAACACTGGCATCGTGCGTTGTGAGCATGACACTTTTGGAAGGAGACCAGAAATTTGACATGCATCTCGGTATGACAGTTTGGACTTGTGGTGACAGCAGAAGGCATAACACGTGGCCTTGACTTGTAATACCTTAGACATAGGAGGGATGTAGGGTGACCAAATAGTTCTGGTGTGATGAGTGCATCAGTGAACTAGTTCACATGTGACATTTTAGATTAAAAAGAACACAGCACTACTGGATTTTCAAATGGCAACAATATTCTGTTCTTCCGCAGGGTAGCACCTTGCCTTTCTCTTCATATGAATTACCTGTGCGACAAGGAGTTTGGAGGCGGGCAGTGAGTCCTTGTTTTGTTTTGCCCCATTCATACCTACTGATAATATTTTGACCAGTTTTCCTGAAAAGGAAGCATTCACAGCACTTGCTGTGCTGTTGGACCTCTCCCGGTCCCCAACTCTGCCCTTTTCTGTGGATATACTGCTGGTACGCATTTCCCATCCAAATGCAATTGGTCACTGTCAAGCACAGTGCTACATTCCCAGAGATTGGCTGGCTGCAGCATACCAGGCAGTACCACAGAATTGTGGAAGGAGTTTGGTGAAACATTATTATAGATCAGCGTTTCTCAACCGGGGTTCCGCGAGAATAGTGGTAATAGGCTAATCATATGTAAATGTACCCTTGGATCATTAATTGGTACGTAATTTTTACGTATGGGTTTCCTGAGACATGAGTATGATTTAAAGGGTTCCCCAAGGGTAAAAAGGTTGAGAAACGCTGTTATAGATAGTCCTGATTCACAGCACTTGGTTGCTGTTGGACCATGATGGTCCCCAACTCTCTCTCACTTTTTGGACAGAGGGTTTGGTGAAATGGATGACTATTCTGCTCCTGCTACTGCTGTTGCTACTTGCTTATGTTATTTTCTTTTCCTCCTGTCTTTTCTCATCTTCTTAAGTGGTTTCCAGTAGCAGGTAGTGGATTTCATTTTTACCATTTTTACTACTTTATTTGCTTTCATACAGAAGAGCGTTTTTGAATGTCATTGTACGAGGTATAGCTGACTTTGAGAGTAGATACTTTATTGGCCATATTTCTACAGTACTAATGTCACCATTGCAAGAAAGGAACCGACCTACTGGAATCATGCGGAAAAGAAAACATTACAACTGCGAGACATACATTACAGTATGTACCTATTGTAGTTATGAATTTTTTTGTTGCCTTCGTGACAAGCAGCTTCAATTTTATCAAATACTGTTGGACAAGGTGAGATTGTGCCAGCTGGGGTGAGATTGTGCCAGCGCATTTTTGCCAGCAGGCATCAAGTAGCGAATTTAGGCTTGTTTCACTACATTGGGGGATGGTCAAGGTTGGCAATGATGAGTAAAATTCGTGGTAGGGCGCACTGTTGTCCAAAAAATGCACTGGCACAATCTAACCCCACCTGGCACAATCTCACCTTGTTTGACTGTAGCTTTTGACGTGAGTAATTTTTACAGTTTTTATTGGATGACATTGTTTTGTACTAGTGCATTAACTGCAAATAAAACAATTATTTGTTACAAATAATTTGATTATTTCCCTCAGATTAATGGCGAGTGGTTACTTGAAATGGGTATGATAAACAGCGTGCTACATGTTTGTTGCATTTGGCTGTCTGACGGGGAATTGATGTCATGGATGGATATCAAGCAATGAACAAATCAGACTTCAGCTTCTCATAATTTTCTGGTTAAATTGACTTCATTTTCACACAATCCTGCCATAAGAAAATTGTGCATGCATGAAACCTGAAAATGATTGTCTGCGATGATAGGACTAGCCTTGGCCAAGAACTAAGGAGTTGTTTTTCAGCTTCAACCTGGAGGACCACTTCAGCATAGGTTCTGTGACCTGCCACATGACTGGCCATCAGCATGACTTCGGAATGTCCCAATTTCAGCACTTATTAGGGCCTGCCATGGAGGGGGATCAAACCTAAGTCAAAAAATGACCTCAGCTGCTACTTTGAGATCGGACATGCAACAGATTACCTATTTGGTAAGAGTAGGGCAGTAGGGGAGAGGTCAGAAGGTGGCCGGAAGTGATGAATATGTGTTGGTGTGGGGGGGGGGGGCACATTTCGCAGGATTAAGATACGGAGGGCCAATTAAATCCACTTTTTTCACCAAATAAAATATCTGTACTTATTGTGCCATTGTACCATATCGCAAAAGATGCTAAATATTGCTTGAAGGTGCGAAAAAAGTCAAAATACATTTGGGGGCAAAATGCCCCAACGTCACGACCTGAGGGTTAAAGGCCATTAAAAGAGCTTCCGAAATTATGCAACACATTTTGATTCACTTTGGTGGTTCAGAAGTTACGGGCATACATTCAAACCCCTGACAGCATAAAATGAGTGAAAAATTGCAACTTAGGTACCCTGGAATTTCACAACCATGTGTCAGAGAAATAAAAACTGTTTCTTACAACGACTAGTAGGGTACTACAAACTTCTGAATTTTGGTCAACATCGGAAAAGGTTTGTCAGAAGGTGGTCTCAGTTGACGTGGAACCTTTTCTTTCAAACCTGGCAACTAAATAGCTCGCCTCCTGTGTGAGTCTTGACTGGTATTGACATGTTGTTTTAAATGATCTGAGGGACCAAACATCTTCACACAAATATGACAAGTAAATGGCTTCTCTCCTGTGTGCACTACCATCATATGCTTTTCCAATTCTGAAGACCTAGTAAACTCATTCTCGCAAACAACACAACGCCTTAATTTCCTTCCTCTGTGCCACCCAGGGGCCACCTCATACGGGCCATCGAAGCAGGTGATGTTTAAAATTGAAGACCTATAGTAAAAAAAGGTAGTAGAGTGCCAAAAATGCGAAAATAGCGATATGCAGTAAAAACAGAAGTAAATGCCAAGGGCAATATTGTAAAATAGGCATCAAGTGCCAGAAGCAACCCGTAGTAGTTTTTCTTGCAGTCAATAGAATATTATTTCATATGTCACCTCATATATAGTGATGCCATGAGAAAGACATCATTTTCCGCATTATCCCAAAATGGCACTTAGGCCTACTACCTTCAATTCCCTATTGCAACTTGGGCAACAAAATGGCTGCCCTCCAGAATTCTTGCAGATGTGTGCCTTCATATGAGGTGCCAAATCAAATGTGGTACTAATTGGCATTAACGTGGTTTGCTTCTGACGCCAGCCCCGTAATGTATGTCCAGTTCGATAACATCCTTCACATTTCTTGCCCTCCTCTTCTGCCCAGCCCCCTGACACAGCCCACCTACATGTTTGGTGACGGTAGGTTAATAACTGTGTCCTGGCCAGACGGTTGGCTGGCAAGTCAATCTGCCTACGGGTGGATGCCAAAAAAAAACAAAATATGCCGAAAAATAAGTACGGTACTGCTCGGTACTGCTAGCTATCTTTAGTCATGTCTAAATGAAATAAATAGTACACTTACAATTCAATGTACATTGAATACACCCAGGTAGCAAGTTATATTGGGCCAATATTGGCTAAATATTGGCTTTATTGGCACCACATTGGCCCTATTGCCACTATCTAGCCAATATAGTGGATTATCGGCGCTACATTGGCAATATTGCCACTATTTAGCCAATATAGTGGATATATCGGCGCCACATTGGCAATATTGGGTGCAATGTGGGCGGATGTGGGGCAGCTTCACGCGTCCAGATGGCGCTGCCTGTCGGTGTACCGTTGCAAGTCTTCTCCGATTTATCCCACAACAATGCGAATTAATTTTGGCCATGACACGTGTGCAAAAGTGGCAGGATACTCCACTGCATGCGGCTCATTTACTCCCGAGGTACTTCATTGTGACATTAATTTGCTCGAGTCATTCGATGGCAATGCTGTTTGTTGCGAGAGTTGGATCGAGCAGTTAACTGCTCGAGGCTTAGTGGCTGCCAATATCATTAATGGTTGTATGAGGCCCGTCTGGTTCGCCAGCGACGGTACTCTCTTCCTCGAGCGGTCCTCGGACCTGACTCGCATTTCTTGGTTGGACGGGGTGTTTGGGAGAATATCCCACCCCCGTCCCTGGGTTGGACCCGGCATTGCAGTACAGCCGGGGCCAGCCCTCCTCTCCCCCACCCTTCTCACCCACCCCTACCTTGCAATCCCACACCTTCCTCTCCTACCCCCGGCTGCCAAGGCTCGACTCAGACAGAGCCATACAAGCTGGGTAACCCTTCCTACCAACCAACCAACNACATCATCCTCATCCTACCCAGCCCCACCGGCTAAGGAGGGTCAATAACACTCCTGGCCCCTGGCTGCCAAGGCTCAATACGAAAGAGCCATACAAGCCAGGCATTTCCCTAAAAACCAACCAACCAAGGCTGCTTCGGGCTGCTTCCTTCTGGGCATGGTTCCTGGAAAGAAGAGAGTACACGTCACTAAAAGTGCAATTTATGTCCAACAGTACATCAACAAAGGGTTCCTGGACCAATATTACAAACTTTTAGACTTTTTCTCTTGAAAAAAAAGTCTTCTAGAATGCCTAGTGTCAATTGACACTGCGCACCTTGGCTGAAAATGCAGTACAAGCCTGCAAAAGAAGCAGGGGCCAAAATGAAGATGAGATTGTCGGCGAATATGTGTGTAGCATCCCAAACCTTTTTGCAAATGATTACGTGGCGTAGCTGTTCTGAGGCTGTGTTCAATGTTGGAGGAAGACTTCAACATTGCTAGTGCTTTTCATGACAAGTGCACTAAGATTATGAGGAATGGTCATCTTTCACTCTCAGCAAATTGGTATTGCCGGTTGATTTCCAGTCTCCATGTCATGAGCGATTTACAAGTGCTTCATGACGTCAGCAATGATGACGAATCAATTGACATTGACAGATTTCTTCCATTCCCCAAGCTGAACAAGCTGGTGTCAATTCAAATTCCCCGAACGTTTTGCCACCATCTCGTGACAACAATAGTGGAAAACTGTCCACTTCTGGAAAAGATTGATAGTGGCCAAATTAATGTATATTGATGTCTGGCAAAACCGGATTTTTCTGACCTAGGCATTTGCAACCATCTGATAAAAATCAGAACCACTCCATTGATCAATTCCAACTGTGGAATAGTCCTCCTGGAGAAACTTCCCAGATTAGAAATATTGGAGTTGCATGATGTGCAGGATGTTCTCGCATTATGCGAACACCCTTACCTTTGTTTGAAGGACTTTTTCGCACCCCTTAATGCAAAAAAATCTGAAATTCTTGAAAAGATTGCAACCTACTTCCCAAACCTGGATAGTCTGAACCTAAAATTGAATGGAGTTGCAGATTTAAGTCCAGTAAACAAATTTACCAACCTCAAGAGTTTACAGCTTAAACTCGGTTCAGCTTCCAGCCTACTCTGCTTGTTGGACAATTGCATGAATCAGCTGTCCAGCTTGACTTTGTCTTTTGGGTGGACTCGATTCCATATTTATTCCGGAAAAAAATGTATCCTTCCCACAAATACACTGCCTTGTATTATATCCATGCAGTGGAGTCAACTTGGCAGCCATTGGGGAGATTTTCCCGAGCCTAAAATCTTTTGAGGCTCAAGTTAACGACTTCACCCAATTGCATCAGTACCCAACTCCTCGTGCTTTTCAAGAGATAGAAAGTTTTGTTGTGTATAACACCATGCCGCAAAAGTATGTCAGACATATTATATCCAGTAATCAGTTGAGGAACCTCCACTTGAAGAACGGTGCAGCAACTGTTTCATATGGATACAACAGATTTTTTCAAGATATAACACTGGAAGCTTTGCAAACACTGAGAGTTGATGATGACTTGATGACAAGGGAAGTCATTCCAGTGATTTTGGGGTTAAGTTCTCCTTGTTTAAAATATGTGTTGTTGATTGGCAAACGTCTCATTCTCTCAAAGAGACAATGTGAAGTATTGTGGAACCAGTTAAAATCATATGACATGAGTTTGGTCATTCGTGGTTCACGGACAAAGTTCAAATATGTATAGGATAATTAATAAGTCCCCAGAGTGACCTAGCCGATGTGGGGTCCTGGACATATTGATTTTGTTATAATCATTATTCCAAATTAAGCAGGTGGCAATATGTCATGCAGCAGCACCCCAGGCAGGATTTTTTCAGATGCCTAATGTAAGATAAGTTATGTCACAGTGCAATTCCCATGCAAGACCAGAAAAAAAACCTGTTAACTGTGTAAAATGTGTTTGAATTCATCTCAAACTTTGCTAAGGAGAAAATAATGTAAGAGTGGGTCCCGTTTTTCAGCATATTGTAATGGAAATGTAATGACTGTTGCAGTGATTTCATGGTCATGAATTTATTCTTTTAAATTTTTAGTTTAGCTCTCATGTAGGCTAATATGACGTGGGCACTTTTTGTAACCAATGCCAATAGTTTTGCTATAACATTGAAAATACAGGGTCATCGAAAAAGAATGTCCCAATTTTAAAACCCTATAACTTGGAAACTTGTAGACATATCTGAATGATTTAAGTTTTGAAATGCTAAGAAAGGTCTAAAGATTTGGTTTCACCTTAGTTTGTTTCAATATGATCCATGTGTCGCTCGGCAGATAAAAAAGGCGGTAGTGGGTGTTGTGCCAAGCCCTATCAATCATATCTGGAGTTACCGTTGCAATCCTATCCTTAGGTAATGAATATCTTGGGTCTTTACGCACATTCCTCTTGATGATTCACATAAAAAGTAGCCTCATCCATGAACCAAACTGCCGTAGGAAAGTTTAATTTGTTCAGCCTCCCAGTGTGCGAAGTCTTGAAGGAGAAGTTTTGCCATGCTTATCCCCTCCAGAAGCCCAGAAATTAACCCCGATTGACTTTTTTGATGTGGAGACACATGTATGGTGAAAAGATCCGGCATCACCAGCACCTATGGAATAGGATCACAATGGTAGCAGCCGACATGCGACATGCCTGAGCTGGTTTGGCACAACACCTATTACCGTATTTAAATTTTTCGAGCGACAAATGGAGCTCATATCAAAACAAATTATGGTAAGGCCAAAACATTAGACACTTCTGAGCATTTCAAAACTAAAATAATTAAGATATGACCACAAGTTTTCGAGTGATAGAGTTTTCAAATTGGGACATTCTTTTTCGATGACCCTATATATAGCACCTACGAGATTCACATTTGAGAACATCTTCCTTGGATTCCATCCGCGATTAATGGCGTTTAGTTTAAATTTTTTGAGCAAATAGCATGAACAGGAAAAAATAAATTATGCACTGATGCTTATATGAGGCGCATTCACACGAGCGACCTTCGGCCAGGAAGTTTCCTGGCCTAAGGTCGCCAAGCCCGTTCACACGCTAGTGGCCAGGTTCGGCCAGGAAGGGAAGGTCGCAACCCGAGCCAGGAAAAGGTGGCTGAGCTGGCCATGCTCCGGAAGATGGCTAGCCATGCCAGTGATGGTTGCCAGGAGTAACGCATGCGCAGTAGCGGCACTCCCAAGCGCCTCCCGATGCTCACTTGTCCCCCGACAACGTCGCTCGTGTGAACTGTTACTTTCGATTCCTGGCCAGCCGCTGGCCACGTTTCCGTATTGGCCAGGAATTCCTGGCCAAGGGTCGCTCGTGTGAATGAGCCTATAGTTGGGGCCAAGAGGGCCAAGACTGCATTCCAAGAATGACTCATCACAGCTGGCTTACTGAGAAGGACATGAGCTTATCGGTAGTGATTCATGAACACATGGAAAACCCAAGTTATTGTAAAATGTAGCCAGCCTTCCGACAATATCAAAAATGAGGGGAGCAACCCCCTAAAGTCTCGAACTGATAGTGGGCTCTCAAAAGGAAACAGGTCCAGCATCGGTGCCGCGGCCACAATTTGCCTCAACTACGCATCGGTGCACAATTAATATTTTTTAAATGATTGTACTATTTGCTCAAAAATGCAAACTAAATGCCACATATCGCAGAAGGAATCAAGCCATATATTGTCTCAAAGATAAAGCTCAAATGTGGTACACATTTTGATTGGAATATGCCACTTTCAGGGATCATAGATGAGGTCATAAATCATAATAGAGCGTTTAAGACCGGGACCCACTTCGAAATCAGTGTTGGTCACAAAATAATTAGTACCATTAAAGATAGACACTACCGGTTTCCTACAATGGCTATATCTCAGCTCCTAGTGGTCCGAATTTAATTTATTCATTTTGTTTTATTCGCCAGCTATCGTGCGGGATCGAACATGTGTAGATTTGTACACACTTTCATGTCGTACTCTTAATAAATTCACAGACTTGCAGCCATTTACGAGATAAATTTTAAAAACCTATTATCCTCGCCATTTTTCGAAGATGGCGGTGGATTTTCTAGCTGCAATTGCCTTGAACTTTGAATGTGCTATTCTCCACATTTCTTTGAACAATACGGTGAACGATTCATTTCTATTGCAGTTTTTCTGACCCCAAACCTCATTTTTTTCTGGACTAATTTAAACCTGCATACGCTGCTCAAATCGGTGGCTCAAAATTGGATATTCTTGTGAAAATGGCTCTAGAACATGTTCAAACTGTATTCTGACCTTGAATTCATGTTCAAAGACTTATTCATATTGCTTGGAATCGACTCCTCAATGGTCAATTTCCGACCAAAAATACCGATTTTGTACCAATTAACGGCGGCCATTTGATTATTGGCCGCCATCTTGAATCCTAAGGGACGAAATCAAGTCCTGCGGGCAATGATGCTTATACTCACATGGCGTTTTCCATTGTGACGCGTCATGTCAGCACTCGAAAAACTTTGAATTTCCGAAGCAAAAAGGATTCTCAACCTGTATATCTGTCTCTTGGAACGCACCAACAATCCTGCTCCCTTGCTGGAGACAGCATGCTGTCTCCAGCAGGATGGCGGAGTGACTTACATGGTGACCGGTAACTCCCACGCGTCGCTGGAAGGAGACTGTCATCCCAGCCTGTCCCACGCCACCAGGGTATCTCCAGCCACGGTACGTAGAGTGCGGTATACTGGTACAACATATTCCAGTGTTTCAAACAGCCCGCGCTCTTCGTCACTGCGCGCGCATTCCCGTGACGTCACTCCCCCACCCGCCCCCCTCCGACCGAC
>KZ539324.1:0-17314 GCA_000934665.2 Catajapyx aquilonaris
TAGTTTCCAAAATGAAGGCTAGTTCCCCATTGTGATCGAATATTATTCTGTCTCAATAAAAGTTTGTGACACCTTTTCAATTTGTCTTCACCTACCCGTAAGGCACACATGTTGTTACCAAAGTCCGTGATCTTGATAATGTTGGTGTGTGATTTTTGAAAAAGGATTTCATTGGACAATTTCAAAATAAACATCACAGCTTGGGGTCAAATTTCATATTCTATCAAAAAGTGCAAATGATATGCAAAATGAAGGCTTGATGGAACCTGAAAGATGACCCAGAATTAGGTGAAAATTATACACTGACATTAAAATATCCAACATTAAACTGTATTTAGATCAACCATTGTTATTGAATTACAGTTTATTTTCCAGCAGCATGGGCATGTCTTAGGTGTACCTATGACTGCTTTACAAACAATATACGAATACAAAAAAATCTTCCGCTCACAGAGTGTGTATCTGAAGGACAAACCTTCACCATAGGCTCAGTTGCCATCATCATCTACACCTCAACTTAGAGTACAGTACGGACAAGATAACTCATGCCTTTGGGGAGGTTGCTTGTGTCCTTGGCAACCAAATAATTAACTCCGCCCCCTACCAGTCGACCAATCAGGATTCGATGTCATAGAAGATGGGCGTATGTTCTAAAACTTCACGAATGTGACGAGTTTATTTACACTGACGCAATTGGTAAGAATGGTAACCCAGCAGAGAGAAAGTATTTCCCCACCAATCGTTCTAAATTCCATGCAAAAAACTCAGCAGGGGGCGGGGCTAATTATGGTTGCCAAGGACACTAGCCACCTCCCAAAACGCATGAGTTATCTTGTCCCTACTGTAGGTCTATACTACACTCCCACTGTGGGTGTCATGTTGTTGGCTTTCATCTCTGAAAACCAGTGGGAACTGCATGACATCAATCTCTTGGTATAAAAGAAATGAAGCATTTTCGGTTAGAAAGGATTATATTAATATTTTTCTGCCAGTCCAATCAACATGAAAGTAGCCAGTGGGATGCTAAGAGTTGTGAATCTAGGTTGCTCTGGCACCCAGAGCAGGCAAGTATTCAGCTCATTAGAGGAGTCAGAAGCATTGGAAGGTTGACAACAAATGCACTGAAATAGGGGAAACTAGGCATGCCAAACAGGTTCTCCCAGCATAGTCAGTGTGCATCTGGCTCAACAGAATAATTTACTTGTAACAGTAACCTGTACATGATGGGATTTTCCTTTCATAAACACAGTGATTAACTCCAATGGGTATTAATGCAAATATATACCTATGCTAAGCAGGGTGGAGACACTTTCAGCCTTCCTTTTTTCAACTGCATACATCAGAGCAGGGCCCCGGTGATTCCTTTTCTTATAGCTGGCGCAGAAGACTGAATTGCCATCACATTTTCTCCAGATATTGCAGTCTTCAAGCTGCTTTCCAAATAACTATCAGTTTCACTCAAAGAAATAAAAACATAAAACAGATTATATATTTGCAGTAGTCATTAACATAATAATAATAACAACAACAACAACAACTGCAACAGCCAGCATAATTCCTACCCCTGCAGATGCTCTGACAACACCATAGGATTCAGGGAATACTCTGTCTATTCTGACAAGGAACCTTTCCATGGTGATAATAACGGATCAAGATGAAACTGAATATGCTAATCACTGATCACGGAATCACTGAATATGCTAATCAAGGACAATATATGCTAACCAACAATGAAGTCATTTCGAGCTGAGACACATATCTGCAAAAGTTATGAGATGTTAAAGTGCCAAAAATAGTACATTTCCATACGCAGTGGGATTACATTAGCAACCACATAATTATAATGACATGAAGTATGTAATCAGTTTCATTGTACCAAATTCACATGATTTAACTGTTGTACAGTTTATTTATACACAGTTCACTTTTCCATGAATGGTTTATACAGTGTTTATACAGCGGTACATATAGGTGGTTCTGCATAAACCATTCATTAAAAAGTGAACTGTGTATGTGTAAATAAATTGCATGAAATTGCATGACAGTTAAATAATGTGAATTTGGTACAGTAAAACTGATTACATACTTCAATGTCATTATATGTAGTCGCTAACGTCATCCCATTGCGTATGGAAATGTACAATCCCGTTCATAAAGAATGGTACAACTCTATGGACGAAATGTTTATCCTGATTATCCAGCATTATTCCCAAGCTTATTTCGACGAAGCCCTATGGACAACCTTTTCTGGACCTCTGGTGACTCGTATGACCCATCCCAATTTTGAAATAAAAATTTTAATTACCAAAATGTCCAACCAGACCAATGATCAAGTAGAATTGATGTGCATTTCCCCCCTAAAATTTTCTTAATTTGATTTGTTTTCTTCTCTTTTTTATTTGATATTGATTCCCTTTTCCCAGACTTCCTCATGGCCCCTAAAAACATGCTGGTGACCCAGGGGTTGAGAACAGGATAAACATTTTGTCCATATAGAGTCGTACCATTCTTTATGAACGATACTGTACTCTTTTTGGCACTTTAACATCTCTGAACTTTTGCAAATATGAGCCTCTGCATGAAATGACTTCATTTTTGGTTATCATAATTATATTGTCCCTTATTAGTATATGCAGTTTCTTCTAGATTCGTTATTATCACCCCGGAAAGGTCCTGTGTGAGTTTATTGTATTATACAGGGTGTTTCACTAGGTAGTCCCCCACAAAGAATCGACTATATTTTTATTCCTACTCTACCTAGAAACATGATGTTTGGTTTAAAACTCTCGGTAGTTCATGGGAATGTAGCACCATTCACAATAAATGCTTTACTTGACCTTCAACGACCTCTATATGCACTCGAAGCGATTCGAAGCACCACTCCTTATTATTGAAATCCTTCAGCAGCATATCGACATTAATAGTCAGGATAGGTGCACTGAATGTTTTGAACCAATACAGTGGCAAATGACCTCCTTCGGTGGTAGAAAAAACCGAAAAAATGAAGCACAGGCTGCTGGAATGTCCGAAAAAGTCACCACGATTTTGTCACAAGAAACTGGGTATGATGTTTTTACTTGCCAAAGAGCCGCGAATGAAGATATTTGAAGAGTTGTGCTTACAACAGTGACCCTCGACGTTAGAAGACTTGGAAAGCAACATAAATGCAGCAATCCCGAATGAAGATATGCTGCGGAGGATCTTCGATAATAATAAGGAGATTCGGGTCAGGTTGCGTTCGAGTGTATATGAAGTTCGTTGAAGAACAATCCCAGCATTTAATGCAAATGGTGCTACATTCCCATGAACTAAGGTAACTTTTAAACCAAACCTCACCTTTCTAGGTAGAGTAGTAAGAAAATTATAGTCGATTCTTTGGGGGGAAGAATATAATGTGTCATATTTACCTCACTCCCCAAAATGAAGGAGGGGGAATGAAGTGGACTAGGAATAGGGTGTGGAAGTTAAGTCACATGGGGTCACCTGCCTTTCAACTGGCCTGGAGTGATCGCAGGCAGAAAAATCAAGAGTTTTGGCCCTTGTTTACATAGGAAGGGATCTAACCTTCTCCTGCAAAGTACCTTATATGACTCGAAAATCTATCTACCTCCCACTGGGAAAGGGCAATTGGGCCGTGAAAAGGCTCACTAAATCATAAATTGATGTTTTCTGAAAGTTTCATTATGAAACAGGCAGCCTGGTTTTGATAATGACGTATTCACATACTGACAAGCATTTATGAACTCCACAGCAATGCTGTGGCGTTCATAAATGCTTGTCATTATGTGAATACGCCATTTAATGCCACTTTTGCTCACTTTGTTCGTAAGGCTGGAGCGCACTGATTGACTAACCAAAAACCAAGGGTTTTGACTCATTACAAAGTGTTGTGGGAATAACTCCACCTACAATTAATAAAATGGTGAAACCCATCATTTTTACCGTGATCCCAGCCCTAAGTTTGCAAAATGTTCAAAGTGCACTAATTTGTTCAAAATGTACCATGGAAGAGTAAGATTCATATTTAATATGTTTCACTCTCACCTTATTAGTCATTATTAATTTCCCAGCCATATGTACCATCAGTCCAAAAAGAACTTTCCCAGTCATCCTGATGTGTGTGCTGCCCGCTCGACACACACCATGTAACTTACATGGTGTGTGTCGAGCGGCCAGCCCACACGTCAGGATGACTGGGAAAGTTCTTTTTGAACTGTTGATACAGCCCTGAGTATAAAGGTGGAGACAGCAGGCCCTCTCATCCAGCAAGGTTTTCTGCCAATCCCCGCCATTATGGTATCAAATATATGGTAAAATTCACGAACACACACCTAAAGCAGCTACCTGGGCCCAAAGTCCATTAATTTGAGGCGGATAATCCGAAGCAGTTGGTGTGGTGGTCAAGGAGTCTGACTGCTAATAATCGGGAGGTCCTGGGTTCGAGTCCTGGGGCCAGCGATCCTGACCATGGTTTTCTGTGGTTTCCCATGGTCCCCCCAGGATAATTCCGGGGTCGCTTCCGTATAATAGGCCACAGCCGCTTCCTTCCCTATCCTTGGCCCGATCCACACGCGAATGTTTCAAAAATAATTTGAGTAGTAAAATGGTGGTATCCCATCCCTCTAATGGAGCGCTGATCCTCCCAATGCAATGGGGTAAAATAAATAAGGTCCCTGATGATAATATGGCCATAGAAGGTAATGTGGCCAATGGACTGTATCTCGGTTAGTTACAGCCGAATCCGGGAGATAGTGCCTGCATGGTGTTCAGGCAGGTCTCTAGAGGGGTGATGCTGCATATCATTACTTGGTGCCGCGCAGTTCGGTGCCGGCCCGCCATATTGCCGAAAGAATCGTGTCGAGCAAAGTGCGTTCTTAATTTCTGCATGTAAGTTGGCCATTGTTTTCAGGTCCCATTGGCGTGCAGTTACAATTGTGCGATTGTTTCATATGCACATTTTAATGCTTATTCCAGTACACACATTGTGATTTGAGTTACTCCAACTATGACGCCTTCATTTAGGATTTTCTATAAAATCGTCTTGGTTGAAATTATGGCTATGTTGGCCTTTTTTTTTTTTTTTTTTTTTTTTTTTTTTTTTNAATCGTCATTTTGTGAACTCCCCCGGGTGGCTTAGTCTGCCGGAAATTGCCACCCGAAACGAAGCCAGAGATGGCCCAACTCTGCACGAAAGAAGGTGGGAACCCCGGGTGGGGATTGAACCCGGGACCTTAACTTCCGTGGGCGCGCGCGTTACCGCGGCGCCACTCCGTCTCCCCGATCTATGTTGGCCATATTAGAAAGAAACAAAAGAAACCTACGAAGAAAAGGCCTTCGCAGAAGGAGAATGTAAGGACATTAAGGGGAAATTAAGAAGAAGAAAAAGTTGCAGTGATTTCTGAGTCTTCCATTTTCAGCTTTTCCTTACATCCTTCGATTCTTATTGCAGTGGCAATGCAGTGGCATTTATTTGATAAGTACTTATGCAATTAAATTTTTTCCTTAGTTTCTATTACTGAACTTAATCTTCATGTAAGGAGTTACAACAAAACACCAGTTACTCTGCTAAATGTTCATGAACATTTTTTTAGGCGAGCGAAAGTTTGTTGGCCATATTAACATCACATGTTTTTAATATGGCCAAATGGCAGACCTTTGGGCGAAAATGTTTTCCCCATTGTTCCCTTTCAGCTATACGTCGGATTATTTTTTCCTCCACTAGCATGGTTCCAACAACTAGCAAGATACTGTACATTGTTTTTTCAAAATTTACCAATACGGCTTCAGGAAAATTCGCCAAAGCTTAGCTTGGCCATATTATCATCAGGTACCTTAATTAATAAATAAATAAAATAATTTGAGGCGGTTAAAGAATGGTCAGAGTAGGCCTGCAGCGTCTCCAACTTTATGCTCGGGGCTGCACATAAATACCAACTGAAGCCAGGAGGAGAGTACTTATTAAAACAAATAATTATTTTGAGAAAGTGCAGTACCAATAAGGCCTTAAAAATATACTGGAAAAGAACACATCAACACCATAACAAAGAATACGGTACAAGTAACTTACACATAATACTGTCCATATTCTTCCTCTTCACTACTGGCATCGTTTCCTCTTCTTCCCGCCTGGTGTCTTCCTCTTCTTCCCGCCTGGTGTCTTCCTCTTCTTCCCCAGTACTGCTGCCGCCTCTTTTTCCTCGTCTTCCCTGGTGTCTTCATCACTCAAGTCTGGCCAGTTGTAAATAATGTTGAAAATACGGACTTCAATATCATCATCATCATCAGACGAGTCCTCATCTTCATCTACTGTTTCCCCTTGGCTGTCATCATCATCATCTTCACCAGTAGAATTCTCTTCATCTACTGTTTCCCCTTGGCAGTCATCATCACCTTCACCTTGAGAATTCGCTTCACCGCCTTCTTCCAATTGATCACTCTCTTTCTTCACACTATTGGAAGTCTGGTTCTCTATAGTGCTCGGATTGCTCGGGGAATGCCCTTCTTCCATACCTTCCCTATAAAATAATCTGAATTAGATGATGCCAAAGATAATTCAGGTGACCCCCAATGGCTTAAGAAGCAAGTAAGTGTTGCAAGATACCCATAGTTGTGTAGCGTGATGACTGAAGAATGGATTTTTAGAGCCCCAAAAATATCCCCCAAAAAAGGTACCGGTAGGCATTTAGGTCCTGAAAACAGTCAAAATAGGCAGTAAAAATCAAGCAGGTTCTAATTAATTTTGATTCCTAAACAATACTACAGCCTACTCTTGGTCATGGCATATTGTAGCACAATAACTAACACTAGCAGTTGTTCCATAATTATTCCATTGGTTAGTTGGCGACACCAGTCTGACAATACAATCATCTTTATATGCTGAAACTGACTTTTCGACATCACACAAAGTAACTGGATCATACTTGAAACGTGAAATATCTTCTTACAGCTCCAGTTCATCTGGTATGCTTACAGCTTCTTCTTCGTGAGGTGAAATTAGTCTGTTATTTCAGGCCGGAATAAAATAAAATAAAATAAAATAAAATAAAATAAATAAATAAAAGGGCCTAATGGAAGTTTGCCGGGCCTGGCCTTTTGAATATGTTATAACCGAAAGTCCATTATATCCGAAGCTGTTATCTACAGATTCAACTGGGTCATTACATCTCAATTCTGTAAATATTCTGAAAAGTTGTGGCTCAACCCCTTCCGATTTAATTGTAAAAAAAAAAATCAGGTAGGTAGGGATCTGTACCTTATTGCGAAATCCTAAGTGAGGCCGATGAGATGGAGTCAAATCTCACAGAGATATACAGGGGTTGGACAAAATAATAGGAACACCTGCAAAAAGCGGCTAAACTTCGCGTCTGGTTTTTTCGAAAACTGGAAAGGTTACAGAGGTGACTTTTACCAGGTTGTGAAGCTCTGTCAATGTACATTAAATGTACGGACGAAAGCCGTGCCGAGGAAGGGGGGGGGGGGGGNGGAAGTAAGCCGGAAAGTAAGGTCCGTTATTTATTTTAAAAAACCACAATGCGCCCCCAAAATTTTTATTTACACATCTGAAATCAACAACTGTCTACTTTATTTTTTCAAAATAGTTTCCAAACAAATCAAGGCATTTTTCATTTGAGTTACACAAGATTTTGTGGGCCTATATATGTCATCGAGTTCTGCCGCCAGCCATTTCCGTTATCCCTGAACGCTGGATTGCAACTCCTCGTCATGGTCAACCTTCTGCTATGCAAGTCATTTCTTTGAGCCCCATAGTATTGTGGGGCTCAAATTCGTTTGGCCACTTTATCCTGGTATTGAAGCAACCCTTCGCACAGGCCCCACAGTGAAGGCCGGTATCCACGTACGAGATTCTCGCATACGAGGAGCCAACTGCGCATGCCCGGATACGAGGAAAGAGGAAAAGTTGAAAATTTTCAACTTTAATCCCCTTTTCGAGGGACAAGAGGGGCCCTGAGGCGACAAAGAGTCCGTCTCGACGTACAAGTTTTCTCGCATAAGAGGACTCGCATACGAGGAACTCGCACGTCGATACCGGCTTTCGAGGAAGTGTGTTTGTGTGAAGGGTTGCTTCAAGACCAGGATAAAGTGGCCAAAAGAATATGAGCCCCATAGTAGGCCTACATGTCGGTTTTCATAATCATACAATACCGGTATATAGTTAAGAAGTTATTGAGGAATGTTTGGGTTTCCATTCGCGAGAATCACCCTACGGTACAATAACAATAACAGAGCGTCATACTCTCTATAGATTATGCCCCTTTAAATACGTTTAATCAAAATAATAAAATTGACCAAAAATTTTAAGTTTGTTTTCGGACACATGCAATTATGCAAGTGAGGTTGTTACTATCATTGGCAAATGCATTCGGCGGAATAACCCTATGAAAAAACACTATTCCGTCCGGAACGATGCAATGCTATGATCAGCTTAACCCTGGAACCGTGCCGTGGGGTCTTTTTGGACCCCAAGGGAAAAAATTCATTAAATGACCATTACAATGAACTTTTGCAATTTTTTTACAGTATATAACAGGAAGTGCAGGTTTATTTTGAATTAGCGATCATTTTAGGCATTGTTCAAAGAATGATTGTATATAGTCAATACACTGAAAAGTATTATATAATAATTAATAAAAATTAAAATATGGTGAGGTCCGAAAAGACCCCACGGCACGGTTGCCGTAATACTCGTAGGCACGGCACGCGCACGGTTCCAGGGTTAAGATAGCCGACTTTGGCTGATCACGTTTGACGAAGAGACCGACTTTGGCTAATTTCGCAGATTTCCGCCTGTTATTGTTATGGACCCCCAAGAAAATTCATTGCGATCAGGCTCTTTGGCTCATTAGGTGCGCCTTCACTTTTAAGATTTTAATGATGGAGGTGGTGTTAACTCAAAAACCACAAAAAACGAAGAGAGCCTCTTTTAGACCCTGCATGATCCTGTCCACGGACGATCAGAGCAGTTCTATAAGACTTTCTTTGTCTGCTCTCTGCACCAGCTCTCCGAAGTGACTATACCTCATTGTCCCTACCTGTTGTAACAACAGTGCAAAAAGAACTGTCCCAGTCATCCTGACGTGTGGGCTGGCCGCTCGACACACACCATGTAAGTTACATGGTGTGTGTCGAGCGGGCAGCACACACATCAGGATGACCGGGACAGTTCTTTTTGAACTGATGATACCTATAGTGTAGTTACTACAGTGCAGTACTGTACTGTACTGTACATTAGGATGGTCCCCTCTCAACTTCATGTCACAATCACAACCACACGAACTCACGAAGCAAGTTTTTGTCAATATAAAAAATCTCACATCTACGGTACCGTATATTCCTGAAACATACTCAAATCATACCGGAAAAAATTATGCGCGATAAAAAAAATTGAGCGAGCTAATGTCATTTAAATGCTCACTAGAATGGGGTTAAAAAAAACCACGTTTCATGTTACGGTGATGCCCATTTTTCCTGAGGCCCTACACACCCCTGACGGTAAATTCATGATATGGCCTGCATCGCAGATGTGGAAAGAAAAGTGACCCGTGACGCATATACTGTACAGGTGCGTTATCAGTTTTTCCCCTTTTCGCACCTTCTGCTACGCAGCAGGAAATGACAAGGAAGCTGGAGCTACTACGGGTAAACAGGGAACATGGCACCTTGCATGACTCAACCAAGCGTCACAAGCGTTACACTAGATGATTTTTTTTTAAAGAATTACACTTGCAATACCGACCGAATTTAGGATGCTTAAATATTTTACTTCTGCTGTTGATGTAAGCTAATAATTAAAAACTGATTTTTAGATTCTAAAAAAACCCAAAAAAGGTAGGCATTTGGGTCCTGAATACTTAAATATGCAGTAAAAATCAAGCAGGTCCTAATTAATTTTCATTTCTATACAATATTACCGCCTACTATTGGCCATTGAATTTTGCAGCACAATAACAAACTAGCAGTTTGTTCCGTAATTTCATTGGTTAGTCGGCGACGCGACGCCTGTCGAACACATAACAATACATATTTATATGCTGAGGTTCCAAATCCCGAAATAGGCAATTTTAGGCACTACAATACTACAATTTTTGAGGTCCTTGTGCTATAAAACTGATAGATATTTCGGTTCCGGTGTTCTGCCTCCGTAATAAAAAGGAAGTAAAAACCTAGCAATCAGTTAGTCCTTTTCTCAAGAGAGTACGCACAGACAGAGGTACACGGTAACACGACACATGACAAGTGTTCCAAAAGCAGGCAGATGGAACCAATGTAATGTCTGTATGAACCACGACTCACCTTGGGGTATCCCTTCGCACTTTGCTCCTAGTACGTCCGGCTATCGAGGAGCACTGCTGATCCTGTGGAGTTGGCCTGGCTGACATAGTTCAATGGCTGATCAAGACGGATTCAGAAAAGACACTACCACACTCGCCAAGATCAAACCACCGTCTTTGCTCCGTTTGCTGTTTCCTGTTTGCCTTTCACTTCTCCAGCGATTCTCCAGTTCGAGTCTCCAGTCTCCACCCACAAGGGTGTTTACACGTTCTGGTATTGTGGAGTGGGCATAGGATTGGCCGAAGATCACGCAGCCAATCAGATGACTCCGAGAGACAAATCGGGCCACTCAAATCACGCGATTTACTGCGCCATCCCAGAAGGATGACGTCAATCAATGACGTCACAAGAATGGGGGACAGGATGGGAAGGATATAAAATTTAAAATATGATATTTTTACTGACTAGTATCACTGAAATAATTTTAACATAAGCAAAAAACATCAGGGTTAAGCCCTCCAGGTATCACTTTTCATATGCTGTACCGTACTGTACCGCACAAGTCTTAATTTAGTTCATAATTATGTTGGGTTAGCTTGCGTCGTGATGTTGATGATGATGATGATGATGATTTCCTCTTCAGAAGACAATTGAAGATAAATGAAATTATTTTTGAATGCCACCACTCCAGGCATGGGGATTGCTCCTTCCCTTCTTACCCCCTAGCTATCATGATTTTGAATTAGCCTACAACAAATAAATACTGTGCATACGTAATACATTGCAAAGTATACCCAAATTCTGTACGAAATTATATGCTACATACAGGAAGTGGAAGAAGGCTCCACATACCACAAAAAAAAACCTTCCCGGAAGGTCCCTGACGTCCCTCCCCCTCCTGCCGGGCTGGACAAGTGGCCGCGGCCGTGTCTTATGGAAGGGAGGGGGGGGGGGGGCTGTAAAACCTCCATTGACGAACTGACCCTTTTTGCCAAGCTTCTTGCAGGACACCTGCTCTTTTCTCAGACCCAGGCCACGGGTATTTCAAAGACAAGGCCAGGGTTATTTTACAGCTAGGGAAACTGCTGGCCTCCCCTAAACTGTCACCCTAATTAGAATTTACAACCTCCCCATCTGGACTTATAAGATGAACGGCAATACTCAAACAACAAGCATCAGTACAATAGTTTCTTTCCAAAACTCAGCCGGAGCCCTTACGAAAAAAACACTGCACCATTGATAGATTTATCACTTTTAAAACATAACCCCGAAGAGAGGTCACTTACACGCACTACTGGTTTTATAAATGAGCCATGAGCCTGGTTGCCTGTGGAGTCTGGGAAAAGGTCAGCAGAAGAGGGTATGCTGCATTTCACCACCCTTCGCCCCAAGGGTCGCAAAACCATTCCTTGGTGTCGCATGTCACGGCCAAGCTCGAGTCATGCTTCTTGGGTTACTTTCTGGTCAATAACACATTATTTTTGAGAGACATAAATAGCAAGGAGGTAGAGAGAGTGCAGTGTAGCGGTTGATTGGATATGTGTGGAACATTAATAGAGTGACTGGTGTGGGTGGGTGGCATTCGAGTTCTATGCCTTATTGACACGGGTTTCTGCCGCTCAAAAATGCCGAAAATCCTTTATTGGTCTTTGGAACTCTGCCCTCAGGCATTGGAAGGGAGTCCCCCTTGGGAGTCCGGCCTAGCAGCTAGAAATAGACAAAGAAAATGATGGACAGAGAACTTTCTCAATGCACGTGCGCCCGATAAGGTCAGTGACTTGGGGGTGAGACACAGGTGCAGCAAATTAGGGGTGGGGGAAGCCCAGAGGATCCAGTAAGCAACTAATTTGATTTCGCCCAATGTAATACTACGAGTACGTATCCTACAGTTTAGCAGAGTTGAGAATGTCACTGAGATACGACACATTGTAAGATTGTAATACTGGAAGTACCCGTTTTACGCCGCTCTATTTTACGTAGTTTCACATTAACGCCGGTTAAAAAATTACATTTGAAATTTTTTATCTAAGTTTTTTTGAGAAATTTGAAGATGACAACACAATCTAAACATAAACACATCACTGCAACACTTCTGAGTCCAAACACACAACCGTAAAGGCTCTTCTTTTGTTTTTCCTGGTGCCTTGCAGGTGCCTTGTGGCAGGTTCTATCGATATATACAGTACTGTACCGAACCAGGAACCTCCCATTCATCCATTCATCAATGTTTGGGAAATTAGGCATTAAAAACAGCAATATTAGTACTGCCTATGGGAAATTTTTGGACATTTTGGAACATACTTTCTTGAATCATATCATCACCATAAGGTAATGTAATTTCACTGTTTACAGGTCTTTTCATGTTGGCGGATCGAAATGTGCACATATAGGGGGTCGCAACTTTTACGATACGATTTTTTGGGGTCGCCAACGAAAGAAATTATTATGAAGCACTGAACTAGAGGCAGCCAGCATGCTCTTCCATAATCGGCATGGTCCGCCAGTGTCAATGTGCCCCAACTGGTGCCCCGTAGGCATTTTTTTTTTTTACCTTTCTAGTCCTCCTGCTCTTGAGTGACAAATATCAAATGGCCATTGATGCTCTGTCATTTTGTAGGCAGATATTCTGGCTTGCAAACGCATTATTGGGCAGGGTGATCTAGCACTTCCGTTAGAAGAAAAAATAAAAACTAATGAAAATTGGACTCAAATGGTCAAAATCGAGAAAATTTTTACTGCCGCCGAGTCTTTTGCTATTGAATAAATTGAAAATAGGATGTAATGTGGAGCATGTATATCTGCACCTACCACATAAGCATCAGGTCCGTGAACCTAATAGCCTCTTCAAAAATTTGACTGTGCCATCGTACCCCTGTAGCCATCGTGCCCCGGTCTCCCCTATACTGTACGTTACACCTGAAAAATTAATGCCTTTTCTAATTGGGGAACTGTTCTGAAAACCAACAGGAAATTTTAAACTCATGCTTTTGGAAGAACACGCTGTTATGTAATGCATAAATTTGCCTTATTTAATGGTACAGTCACCTGCAAAAAAATCTCCAACATTGCATATTTTGGTCAAAATTCGCATATTTCGCAATTTATTACGGCGTTATGGTAAACGTGACGGTTATGCCGATTATATTTTGTGATATACTTGGTGACCCCTTAAAGGTTATGCAATAAAACATTTGCTAGCTCCGCGTGTCGTTGAGATATGCGAGGTGAAAATATGGCAACAAGCGAAAACACGCATATTTCAAAAATTATTTTCTCAAAAACCCCATTTTTTATTTTTATTTTTATTTTTTATTTTACACGGACAGACAGGTTTTAAAACGAAGTAGTGTCAACACCCGGTGCATATTTTTTGTAAGTGAGATACAATTTTTTTGTCAGATGATAAATTTCGTCATTGTGGTACAATATAGCACACTTCATATAAATATTTTCTCGAAGAAGCCATTTAAATATTTAATCGTTATTTTTTGTATAACAAAGTAGCATGAGTTCTATTATAAAATTATATCACAATGGCGTAATTTACTGGTACAGTCATCTTTAAAAAAAATCGCCAAAAGTGCTTGTTTTGTTGAAAAGATTCACTTAGTACGCAATTTATTATGGAGTTATTATTAAGGTTATACAAATGAAACCAATTATGTACAACGTAGTTAAAGGGCATGTTGTAAGGACAAATAATATCATTAATATCTGCATTCAAAGAAGAGGTACACCTGGTCAAAATATGGTCATATGAGAAAGCATGCCTGAAAGATACATTTTTTATTCAAAAATGCCATTTTTTATTTTTATTTTTTCTTTTGTGTAGATAATGACGCTCTCTGTCAAAAGATATATTACAAACCCGGGGCACATGCGTAGTAATTGAACGATATTATATATTTGAATGTTGCTCTGGGTTAAACCCACTTCATGACAAATGTGTAAATTGTCACAAGCTTTCTTTTTTTCACACTTTGGTGCAATCTTGGTAGAAGCAGATACTGTGATGTTATTGCATTTTTACACATGAGCATGTTTTCCTCCGAGAGCTGGACGCGGGTCATCCCTTGGGTCATCCCGCCAAACCCTTCCCGAGGCTGGCTGTCGTAGGGCGGGGTCGGCAAATTTTGTCAAAGGAAATCACAAGGAGGTGCGAAAAGGGCTGGATTTGGGGACATTCTGGTCGAGGCTGAACAAGTCCCTTCAAACTATCTGCAATACACAAAGGCAGTTCAGTCTGACTGAGATTGAAAGCGAAGTGGAGAAGTTCTTGTGCCGGTAATTAATACGAGGAAGTTTTGTTGGTGCACATGACATCATTTTATAGTGCAGACCGTGCTCGGTGTGTGGATTACGGGAACAAGTACGAGAAAGTTGTGTACAATGACGCCAAAAACACAAAAAGGTTCCGCAAAGTTGGTTCTTTGGCATCTGAGTTGCAGCGATTGGGCTACGACAGAGCGTCGCAGGACGATGAGTTGTGCAGACACTGCTACACACATTACATCACTGACATTGTTGCTGCGGCAGAACTGGAAGATCTTTTGACAGAGGGGTAATTCCATGACAGTTCACCCCAAAAAAAATCCAAATGGCACCCTACATATTCCAATTTTTACGAAATTTGGCACATGTGTTAAGACCGACATCAGTAGTACGTCCGAATATTTTCAAGTAGCAGAGGTCAATAGGTCAGGAGGACAAAAATGAAAAAAATGCACATTTTACAACATTTTGCCTTATATCTTCGGAACTATACATGCTAGGAGTATGGCCAATATGTCATTTGATTCACAACATTATGGAGAATCTACCACATACCTTGATAGAATTTAGTAGCGTAAACTACCCGCAAAAAGTGGGAGGTCAGTGACATGACCTTTGACCCTTTGAGTATGACGTAAGGTAGAAACCTGAAAAAAATATCCACGTGTACCTCTGCTGAATGCCTTTCATTTAAAAAATTTTAAGATGAGCAATATGTTTTGCTTTAGAGAGAAAAAATCCGAAGCGTAACCCCACCCGACCCGGCCCGCAACCGTCGAACGTCGAACGTGGAACGGTTGCGGGCCGGGTCGGGTGGGGTTACGCTTCGGATTTTTTTTCTCTAAAGCAAAACATATTGCTCATCTTAAAATTTTTTAAATGAAAGGCATTCAGCAGAGGTACACGTGGATATTTTTTTCAGGTTTCTACCTTACGTCATACTCAAAGGGTCAAAGGTCATGTCACTGACCTCCTACTTTTTGCGGGTAGTTTACGCTACTAAATTCTATCAAGGTATGTGGTAGATTCTCCATAATTTTGTGAATCAAATGACATATTGGCCATACTCCTAGCATGTATAGTTCCGAAGATATAAGGCAAAATGTTGTAAAATGTGCATTTTTTGTTTCATTTTTGTCCTCCTGACCTATTGACCTCTGCTAGTTGAAAATATTCGGACGTACTACTGATGTCGGTCTTAACACATGTGCCAAATTTCGTAAAAATTGGAATATGTAGGGTGCCATTGCTTGGGTGAACTGTCATGGAATTACCCAGAGAGCGTCATTATCTACACAAAAGAAAAGAAAAGAAATAAAAAATGGCATTTTTGAATAAAAAATGTATCTTTCAGGCATGTTTTCTCATATGACCATATTTTGACCAGGTTTGAATGCAGATATTAATGATATTATTTGTCCTTACAACATGCCCTTTAACTACGTTGTACATAATTGGTTTCATTTGTATAACCTTAATAATAACTCCATAATAAATTGCGTACTAAGTGAATCTTTTCAACAAAACAAGCACTTTTGGCAATTTTTTTTAAAGATGACTGTACCAGTAAATTACGCCATTGCGATATAATTTTATAATAGAACTCATGCTACTTTGTTATACAAAAAATAACGATTAAATATTTAAATGGCTTCTTCGAGAAAATATTTATATGAAGTGTGCTATATTGTACCACAATGACGAAATTTATCATCTGAAAAAAAATTGTATCTCACTTACAAAAAATATGCACCGGGTTTTGACACTACTTCGTTTTAAAACCTGTCTGTCCGTGTAAAATAAAAAATAAAAATAAAAAATAAAATGGGGTTTTTGAGAAAATAATTTTTGAAATATGCGTGTTTTCGCTTGTTGCCATATTTTCACCTCGGATATCTCAACGACACGCGGAGCTAGCAAAGGTTTTATTGCATAACCTTTAAGGGGTCACCGAGTATATCACAAAATATAATCGGCATAACCGTCACGTTTACCATAACGCCGTAATAAATTGCGAAATATGCGAATTTCGACCAAAATATGCAATGTTGGAGATTTTTTTGCAGGTGACTGTACCATTAAATAAGGCAAATTTATGCATTACATAACAGCGTGTTCTTCCAAAAGCATGAGTTTAAAATTTCCTGTTGGTTTTCAGAACAGTTCCCCAATACTCATTGAAAGCAATGGAAAAAGTGCACTTCCCGTGAAGGTTATTTTGGTACCCCTTGAAAGAAATATTAAAATCTCGATAACTAAATTTAATCTCGTAAAACTGATTGCTCCATAAGGGTTCAATTGGATGTGGGTTTCACATGTATTTTTTAAATCGAAGACCATGACTGGATTGAAATGGAACCAGCCCACTGAAGGAGAAAGGCTTTTAGCACATGCTCTTGAGCATTAACAAGATTTATAAACGTCAGTCATACATATTAGTGCATCCAAATATAGACGAATTGTCCCAAAATGTGGGCAGGGTATGGCGAAGATTACGATAAGCCCGGATAAGCCACAGGGTTTTCCGACCTCCCAAAGAATGACCAGGGCTATACAACTGGCGGACCGCGGTGCAATTTTGTCCGGACCGCGACGATATACAAGTACAACTGCAGTCATATAGGCCTAATTATTACAAATGGAAAAATGTTTCAACATGTCCTGCGATAGGCCCTTGAGCCTTGACCCTTTCTGTACATGTTTCCACTTCCAAGAAAATAATGATTCCTACTTGAACAGACCCCCCCCCCCC